>OY725320.1:57144312-57263579 GCA_963242795.1 Inga leiocalycina
ATCAAGTAGTAATATTTATTGCCAATTATCACATGTTAATTTGTTTGACTTTTCTTCATCATTTTTACTTGGCTCAAAATACTCCTTCCTAATTAATTTTGACCAAGTGTTTTATTCTTCTTGCTTTTCTTATTGGACATAATATGCATCTTAGGAGATGATAATGATCCATTTACAATAACACAACTTCACCTCCTCAAATAATAATATTAAATTGTCAATTAGCATGATAACATTGACTTTTCTCCCATCTTTTGCCTGGCCCAAAATGCTTCATCTTTTGGCATAAATGTCTCAAATATTTAGTTCCTCTATTACTTCCCTTTTTGGATGTCCCAAGCCATAAAGAAAGGGAAAATATTGGCTTTTAATTTTTATTTAGCTAAATGACTATTTCGCCTTTACATTTTTGTAATTAAAATAGGCCTTCTTCCTTTTCTTTCTATGTGGCCAAGAATCACATATTGTTGGGCCTAAAATTGTGCTATTCCAATCTCTATGTTTTTGGGCTTCAATAATGGGCTTTTATGAAGACACAAATTAAAGTTTATGTCTTATTGTGGCCCAAAATTCGTGTGGCTACTAATTGCACTGTTTGGATAATTCAAGCATGCAAATATTCACCTTTTTATTCCCTTTAATACCTCAAAGGTGTAAAAGAATTTTGGTGACTGAAATTTGGGATGATACACTGAAGAACTGGTTCAAGAGTAATGTGGACTGGGGAAGTAGTAGTGCTATCTAGCGTGGTGAATAAGCTATTGAAGGGCTCATGTAAGGTAGAGGTGGTTTGTGGTGGCTCAATTGAGGCAGCAATGAGCAGGTCTATGTTTGTGGGAACTTTAAGAATATAAGCTATAGTGAGAGAAGAGCCAGTGATGCAAGTGTCTAGACAATCAAGCATGTGTCTAATTTCTCTTATCTGTTGGAGGTAGTTGGCTTGAAGGTTGTTACAGGGACTTAAAATTATCATTGACCCTACCAATCACTACTCTGACTTGATCTTGGACATGTTATAGTAGGAGCTAATTGGATTTCATGATTTGCTCTACTACTGGTTTAAGAGCTTCTAGAATTTGTAATTAAACAGTGAGGGATAGGGAGAAGCAACTCTAGAAGAATGAGTGTAATCCACTTTTGAAGTTTCAGGCTCCACTCTATGTCTCCTGGCTTGAGATTCCTTAGGTAGATCCAGTGGAATAGCAATTCTCATCTTTTTAATTTGAGTGATCCCAAATCTGGTTAATCTTTCTTGTTCACCCTCTAAATACCATATGTTGTTCATTTTGAGAATAAGGGAGACTAGCTGAGGATATGGTGTAGGAGTGGTCTTGTTTGAGATCAATCTGTATTTATTAATCTCTTAGTCTATGAATTCCCCAAATTCAGCTTAACTCCAAAGATGAGATAGGCCAGTAAATTGAAGTCTCTACTTGTAAAGAAGTTGAAATTCTAGAATTTGTTCATAAAGGATCTAGTGTAGCTATACCACAAGATCATTTGATCATTACTTAGAGACATAGAAGATAATTTCTTAGTCTTTCTCACAGGCTTTAAAATCTTCATAATCTCTTCTTCACTATACTCTACTGCATCTTTAAATTCATCTTCATCATAGCTTAGGAAAGTATTGATGATGGAAGAAGAGATTTGAACTTTCTATCCTCTCAGTGTGGTCTCTAGTATTTCTTCAACTAGTTTTTTTTATTGCCTTTGATTTTGACAGAGTATAAATTGCAATAAAAAGTCCTAACTACAGAGAGACTATATGATAAGTCAACTTGGAGCTACCTCTGGTAGTGCTCCAAATAACAATAGAGATTGAAGCCTAGATTGTCCCTCATATATGGCATATCAACATAAACCACAACGCACATAAGCCTAAAAGAAAACAAATCCTTGTACCTTTTCTTTTCATTTTTTTGTAGTAGAGCTCTAGAAATGAAGTCAAAAGGAGGTCCTGCTACTTTCTCTTCTAGTAAAATCCCTGAGGTGATCTACTAGGCCTAGCCTTAATGTCTTTTACAATTCCTCTAACCACATTTCACACAGTCTTACCAGACTGTCACTTTCGGTAGAAGCATTATGAGAGGATGTACTTATTGTATCTTTATCCTTGTTCTTTAAAATAGTAGCAGTAGTCTTAGATACTGATCTGATCTCTATAGGTTCTATGATCTCAATAACCTTAGCCCAAGAAGGTACTTTAAAGGGGGCATTAGCTACCTTCGGTATAAACTTCTTTAGAGTTTTATGGATTGGAGACTTCTTCAATAACTATTTGGATGGTGGAGGAGCATCACTTTTTCAACATATGCCCACTTGGTCCTCATTTGAGAATTTTAGAGCATTGACGGGAGTTATGTTTTTTGGGGAATTCGGAGGATTCAGAGGCTATAGATAATGAAATAGAGTGTTTTTTATACGGTTTTGATCGCAAGATGAAGGCAAAAGTTATGAGTGATATTTGTATAGGGAGTAGAAACAAAGTGGTATTCAAATAATGAGCAAAGAGTGAGTTTTGTTCCTTAATATTGAGAACTAAATTATTCGGATAAGTTCATAAGTATTTGAATAATGGGGGGATTATTCAAACAATGATGAACATATTTCAATAAACAATAAGAAAGTGTGTGTACCTGTATTCGGATAGGCTTCAGTGTATTCGGATAGCTTCGTCCCCTAGTTCCTCATGAATTCAAATAGTTGATAGTGTATTTGAATAATCTTCTTTAAATTGATTACTGTGTATTCGAATACAATTGCCTGTATTCAAATAGTTTCTTTAGTTTATTTATACAACTCACTACTACAAAAAACACTTTTAACGTCCCCTTTTTAGGCCTTTAAACGTCTAAAAATAGGGGGTCATCTATCTGAGCAACATAATAAAAATTGGCAATAACGTCCGTAAAACAGAGGACGTCTCAAGGCTGGACTTTAGACATCTTCACTTTAAAATGGGGACATCTAAAGTGTTAATTACATCTCTTTTTATTTACGGACTTTAAAGTTTTTTTTAAAATGGCCTTTTATATATACTTCACTATCTAGCAAATTTATACTACAAAAATAGGATCAAAGAAATATTGCATAAACCAGAATGGAAACAATATCAGTAGTTCAGTACTATTTAATAAAAATGTTATCCAACAATCTAATACTATATACAACAACAACTCTAATTATATGTACAATATATATAACCACCACAAAGTACTTCAAAATTTGTGTCCTACACAAACTACTAATTAATTAACTTCTTCACATTTTTAGCAGTCCAAAACAACCACTAAAAAAATGGTATTATTGGAAGATACTACAAAACCTTTAAAGGTTACCTTTTAGTTGGCCCATCACCGTAACCACCATCTTTCTTCACTTTGTATCGTGTAGTTTGACACTTAGGGCACTTAATAAAACCTCATACTCCTTTCTGTATATTACGCAGTCATTAAGGAAAGTGTGTATCTTTTTATACTCCATACCCATTATAGATAGGATTTTTTTAGCCTCATACATACGATTTGGAAGTACATTATCATCTAGAAACATATCACACAATAATTTAAGCAACAATGTGAAACTACTATCAGTCCACCCACAAGTTGCTTTTAAGTTAACCAAATGTAATGTTCTTGTAAGCAGTATGTACTTACTCCCAGGGTACAATAGTGTCTCTGCATCACTCTGCAGGCTGTCATATTCATGCAAATACGCAAAGGATTCTACCTCAATATCGTGAATCATTATCTCCATTATATCTTCATCTATGACATCTATAACTTCCTTCTTGTGCAACCAACAATTAGTTACTTCCTAACCATGCCATATCCACCTTGTGTATCGAAGATTTAGTCCATCACAAAGTAGGTAATCCCTTATAACTTCAACATCCCATCTTCTCTCATTTAAACATTGATACAAGGACAAAAATACATCCCCTTTTTGGCTGGAGCGTTCCTTCTAGCAAATTCAATAAACTCTTTAACCCCATTCTCTTATTCTTCACTTATTCCCAAAGCATTCATCCAACTATGATCCATTTTATTACCACCTAAGCCATTCCTAATAACACTCTAGTTTAGAACAATTGTCAACAATAGGATTGCCTTTTACTATTTTCTTTTACAAAATTTTGGAAGCATTTCCCCTTAAAAGTAAGACATCCCACAACCAAAAAAACAAACCATTTCAGTATAATATAAATGAAACTAAGCTTATTAAGGCAATTCATATTCTGGATAATGTCAGCACATCAAATCCAACAATTTCACTAAAGCAAAGAAACTTTGAAGTCAAATTAAATACATGCTTTTTATTTGAAACTAAAAAGAAAAAATGAAACAAATAATAATTAAACAAATAACAACTTGAATCTCTAATTATGCTTATGTCTTCTAACATTTATGTTACAATTTAACTTTTACTTCAAATATTGAGTAGGCTCACATATATACAAGCTTATAATTATTCATATTTAACCATATCATCACTTATCTTCACATATTTAAAAAATGAGCAAGTTAAAATATGAAGAAACCCAATGCCACCAATAAATAACTTAATGTTCTACTTGACCTAGAAGTAAAAGAAATTAATAAAAAAAATTTCCCAACAAGCAAAATTAATAAATTACTTCAACTAAAGCCTCTAATTTACGTTTTCTGGCTTGCAACAACTTGTTAAAGAAGAGTACTATTTTAGTTCCAATGACTCAATAATTGACTTTCGAATATAACTTACTAGCCAAAGACATTCTTACAACTCAACTTGTTAGGATCATGGAACATATTTGTCAACATAAGTGTAGACTACTCTTTAACAAATTACATATCTGAACTAAGGCATCAGTAACAACACATTTAAAGTACCAATTATATAGACCAATTAGATAGAGAATGAAGATTATGCATGAAGGCGTGGTTGGAAGCTAACTTGTAGTAGACGGTTGAGAGGGAGACAACCCACGGTGGTGAGAGGGAGGATGATGGTGATGAGAATGAGAGCAAACCAATCGATAGTGCAAGCCTAGCAATAACGACGGTGATGAGTAGGCACGATGGTTGAAAGAGAGGGCAAGATGGAGGAAAAAGAACAGAGCATGTTTAGGCAATTTTGGAAAAAGAAGACAAAGAAAAGAAGAGGGAAAATGAAGATGCAGAATTGATGGGGATGGGTGGGAGCCTTTAGGTGTCCCCAGTCTAAATTAGGGATGCCTAAATGAACCAAGCTAGGGACATCTAAGGTTCTGACACCACCTGTACTAGTCATGTCTACCAGTGCATGTGATGCACCTTAGACATTCCCAGCACGGCTGGGGATGTCCAAACTTAACCTTTAGACGTCCCCAGCCCTAAACTTAACCTCTAGACATCCTCAGCTGGGTAGGGGACATCTAAAGGTTCCCAATTTCTACATTCTGACAGACCACATGCACTGGTCATGTCGACTAGTGCATGTGATGCACATTTAGATGTCCCCTACCCACCTGGGGACATCTAAAGTTGTTCAATTGTTTTAGCTTATTTTCTTATTTCCTAATTTTTTGTATTTAGATTTTTCTTTTTTTAGTACTTCTAGTATATAGAAAAATGAAATAAAACTTTTTAATAAATTCTGTATGTTTTTAAATTACAATTATTGATTGTGTTTTTAATTATATAATTCAATTCAATACTAGCTAGTTAATTCAATTAAAACTTTGAAGGTAGCTAGTTAATTAGCTAGTATTGAAAATGATACACACACACACATATTTGACATTCACTTTAGACAACCCCAGTGGATTTAGGGATGTCTTAGGGAACTTTAGATGTCCCCAGTTTGATTGGGGATGTCTAAAGGCATCTGGGTTTGTCTTTTGGCGTAAGATTCAATTATTTTAGAGCGTAAAGCTATCTAATTCTCACTTATAATTATAAAAATGCCACTGCCTATATTTTGGGAGTCCCTTTTTAAAAAAAAGACGTCCTTTAGGGTAGTAATATGTATATTCTGTAATAGTGACTGCTTGTTCTATTTGAATAAGAAAACCATTATTCAAATAGTCTTCTATCTTTATCTCTATATACTATTCGAATAATTGGTCTGGTATTCGAATAGACTTCCTTTCCTGTATTCCCAAGTGAAGTATCAAAACAATTCATTTTATTCAAATAGTGCTTTCTTTATTCGAATACAATCTTTGTAACTTTTGCTTTAGATAAATTTTTATTCAAGTACATCATTGGTTATTTGAATAAACTTCTTGAAATGTTAGTTGAATTTAATCGAATAGTGGCTTCTTTATTCGAATACGATTTTTGAGACAATTATTATTCAAATAATTCTTAATGTATTCAAATAGTTTTTCACACAAAAGCATTATGCCTATTTGGATAAATTTTGTTGTATTTGAATAGAGTTTTTAAGCAAAAATTTTGAAACCTTGTTTGTAGTCTTCACTACTATAGATAGTGCTTTTAACGTCCCTTTTTTTACCCTTTTAACGTCTAAAACCATAGGGACGTCTATGTGAGCGACGTAGTTAACTATAGTAATAATGTTCATAAGTAAATGCATGTCTAAAGTCTGGACTTTAAACATCCCTTTTTTTAAAAGGGGTGGTCTAAAGTCTCTAGATGGCACTTTAGACGTCCATATTTTAAAAAAGGGACATCAAAAGAAAACTTCTAGACATCCCTTGTGTGAAATAGGGACGTCTAAAGAGGACTTTTAGTCATATAAAACATTTAGAAATCCATTTTTCTTTACAGACGTTAAAAGATTTTATTTTTAAAAAAAATATTATTTATATTCTTAATTACCCAACAAATTAAAACTATAGAAACAGGATCAAAGAATGATTCATAAACCATAACGTCCCTTATAAAATGGTAAGGAAACATCCAACACTGCAACATATACTATATATGTATAATAACAACTTATACAACCTAATACTATATATGTACAATAACAACCACAAATTATCAAAAAGTTGTCTGTTACACAACTACTAACTAATATAAATAAAAACTTTACTGATCTATCTGTTAAAGAAGATGTCCAGCCAAAAGGTCTCTGATCCAATTAATGTCTTCATATAGGTAGGCATCTTCATCATCAAAAATCTACAAATTAGATAATAAGATTAGATAAAATGAATCAAGTGAATGAATTAATTAGTAATTCAATTACAACACTAAAAATATTATTATTTGAGAATGAAGAAGCAATTACCTATTCAAAATTGCTTGTAATTCCACTCTGAAATGTTATACATATAAAGTATAACATAGTATCCGCATTCAGTGCTGTCAAAATTGCTTGGCCACGAGATCTTGTTCAACTTCCTCATGAATCTTGGCCACAAGCTCCCTACTGGCTTCAACTTATGACGAATAATGTGAGTCTCATCCAAAGTACTTTACGACACTAACTCCCCTTGTCTCCCCTCAAACACGACCAGGGTTATCTGCCTTCCTAATAGCCGTTGAAATGATGTCTATCTATCTACTTGGATTGAATGAACCTTGGCTACTATGATCTTCCAATTCATCCTATAGCATACAATTTATCGAAAATGAAAACTAAGAACTCCTGATATGAAAATATTTATGTACTTATACTTTAACTACTTACAATCCTCACAGTAACCTTAGCAACAACTAGATTTTTATACTTCCTACCCTTAATCCTCCCTGCTTTCCATTTTTTGTGATGTGAAGGAGGAGCTGGGGCTTGGACAACAACTCTAGGATCTAATTCAGTTGCTTCCTTCATTTTCTCCAACTCTTCTTCCATCATCCACCACTCAAGCTTCCAATAACCACCACGAGACATGCAATATTGATACTTATTTCCTACTTGCCTCTATGCATTTGTTGCACTTACTTTCTATGAAAGGAAAACAACAAAAACCGAATCAATAATGTCAAGTATATTAAAATCAAAAGGTCTATATCATGATAAAAGAAATCTTATCAAAAAGTGAGGATCTTCCCATAGTGCCACAAACAACCTCTAGTCCTCCAAAGACAAATACAAATACTCTTGACATAGATCCTTACCCCTCAGATCCGCTCGAATGTAGATTGTTGTAAGCTTGTTCTTGAAATCTTTCCATCGTAGACGAACCTCCCCTATCTAATGCTTGTACATTGCCCTGGTGTCTACAATATCGTATGTTTGCTGCAAGGTAAAAACATAAGATAATTATATTTGAAGCGATAGGAATAAAACTATAAATGCAGATGTATCAAAACTTATATAGGAAAAGTTGTTGCTAAATCATGTCCTTTGTTTTTTGTGGAACCAACTTTCAATTATCATAGATAATGCAAACTTTGCTTTGACCCAAATAGCTTAAATAGCTAATGAAATAGTCTTCCTCAGGACCAACTAGATTCATATTGGCATCAAAGTCCACATGTAGCCTCTCCTGTTGATGTTTATGATGTGTAACCAATACTCCCATCTTTATACAGCCTCTAAACCTTCTCACAATGGGTTCGTCTCTAGGCATTTCATCATCCCTAGCACTTTGTGATGAGTCACTAAAGTTGTCCATATTCCTATTAACTCAACAATTATCGTCAGATAGGAAAATAAATTACAATAACATGAATAAACAAAGCAAGAGTAAAACAAAAGGCACACAGTTCTATTTTCCAAGTTAAAGTATTACTCTATATTGTTTCTCATATTCCTTCACTATGATAATTTCTTATAGCATATTTTTCATAATTTACCAATTCTACTTTACTTGTTCTAGGTATACTTGTTCTGAAAGGTGGTGTGTCATCAAGCTAAGGTTGAAGGACTAGTCACCATATTTCTGTTTTTTACTTTGAAATACAATGGACATTTTTTTATTCACAGGATCTATGACATAAAACACTTGTTTTGCCTGGCTTGCAAGATTGAAGGGCTCATCTCCATAACCAACTCTTCAAAAATCAACTCAGATAAATCCATATTGTTGATCTATTACCACAACATTATTGCTAACCTACTTATATTTGAATAAAGCAACATTGAACTTGTTATAGGTAATCTCCCATATTTCTTCTATAACTCCATAATAGATCATGGATGCTAATATGGGGTTTTTATCTTTCGAACTGGAAAATTGCATGGCTTCAGCTTCTACCATCACTCCACTATTTTACATGGTACTTCTGTCATCTTGGTCTTTTGTATGGAAAGAATACCCATCTATATCATAACCGGTCCAAGTAATAACCTAAAACGAAGGCCCCAAGCTAGCCACTCGATTGTCTTAAACACGCAAGTCTCATGCGAAACCTTTTCCTCAAACCACTCTATGAATGTCTTGTTTTGCTCAATAGCAATCTACATGTCATTCTTTATTGGATTCATGTTCTTCAAACTCTTTTTGTGTTCATTTATGTAAGGTTGAACTTCTTCCATATTATTCAAGAAATACAAGTGTGCTTGCAGCACCTCTTCACGAGGAATATTTTTCCCTTTCAGTCCTCGTGTTCCCTTACTTCTCCCCTCTTCATGCCGAGATTGTTCCTTTTTCCCTTACAGATAATCTTTACAAAACTCCATTGCCTCTTCAACTACATATCTTTCAACATTAAGGCTTCAGGTTGATAAGGACTTTTAGAATACCCTTTTAAGATCTTCAAGTATCGCTCGAAAGGGTATATCCACCTCAGGTAAGCTGGACCGTAGAGCCTTACCTTCCTTAATAAATGAACTATAAAATACACCATTATATCGAAAAATGAAGGAAGGAAATGCATTCCTAGTTGGGACAAAATAATATAACCCTTATTTTTTAGTTCATCCAACTTTTTAGTGTCAATGAATTTGTTACATATAGCATTAAAGAAAATGCACAATCTTGTTACAGTAGTTCGCACCTCATCTTTCATGATGCCTCTAATAGCTACTGGTAAGAGTTGTTGCATCAACACATGATAATCATGGGACTTCATTCCCACTAACTTTAAATCGTCCATTGAGACACACCTTTTCACATTAGAGGAATACCTTGTGGCACCTTAATTTCATACAAACACCCACACAAACTTCTTTTCTCTGCTTTTGATAGTGTATGCGATGCTGGCTCCATGTATGACCTCCTACCATCATCCCTTAATTATGGATGTAATCGTTCTCTTATTCCCATATCAACAAGGTCTAGTATCGTACTAATTCCATCCTTAGTCTTCCCTAGTATATGCAAAAGCATACTAACAAGACTATCACAAATATTTTTCACCACATACATCACATCAATACTGTGTCTCACATTAATACTATGCCAATATTGAAGATTAAAGAAAATTGATCTCTTCTTCCATATGTTCCTCTCACCTACAGTTCTCTAATTCTTACTGAAGGTGACATTGAGATGTTCTACCTGATTGTAAACTTCCTCTCCATTTAATGCCTTTAGAACCATTCTATGCTCTAGTAAGCCGTTAAAATGCTTTCTTAATCTACGATACGGGAGGAAGTAATGAAGAAACCTCCTGTGGCTAAGGTAGACAATTTTTCTTCTATGATTAAGTTGATGGAAGTGTGTGTCTGCTTCACATATCAGGCATGCTTTATGCCCCTTCATACTGTACCCTAACAAGTTTTCGTACCCAGGGAAGTCATGTATCGTTGTGAAAATCATTGCATATAGCTTGAAGGACTCCTTCTTATATGCATAAAACACATCTACGCCTTCCTCCCACAACTTCTTCAAGTTTTCAATCAAAGGCGCCAAGTAGACATCAATATCATTCCCTAGCTATTTTGGTCTAGAAATCATCATAGAAAGCATCATATACTTGCGTTTCATACAAAGCTAGGGAGGCAAGTTGTATATTATAATGATAATAGGCCATGTGCTATATGTGCTAGTAAGAGTTCCATAAGGGTTAATGCCATATGTACAAAGCCCAAGTTGAAGGTTTCTCAGCTCGCTGCCAAATTGAGGGAATATTTCATCTATTTTCTTCCATTGTGGAAAGTCAGCCGAGTACTGAAAATATTTTCTATCAGATATTCTCTCATCAGAATGCCATCTCAACTTCTTCACTTTTATTGCAGTCACAAACAACTGCTTAAAACGTGGTTCTATAAAACCTTTAAAGGTTGAATTTTAGGTGTCCCATCGATACAACCACCATCTTTCTTCATTTTGTATCGTGTAGTTTTACACTTAGAACACTCACTAAGACCTTCATACTCCTTTCTGTATAGTATGCAGTCATTAGGACAAGCCTATATCTTTTTATTCTCTATACCCATTATAGACAAGATTTTCTTAGCCTCATACATACGATTTTGAAGTGCATTATTGTTTAGAAATATATCACACAATAATTCAAGCAGCAATGTGAAGCTACTATCAGTCTACCCATAAGTTGCCTTTAAGTTGACCAAATGCAATGTTGTTATCGCCATGTGTACTTACTCCCAAGGTACAACGGTGTCTCAGCATCACTCCGCAGGCTATCATACTCATACGATTGCACAAAGGATTCTACCTCAATATCTTGAATCATTTTCTCCATTCTATGTTCATCTATGACATCCACATCTTCCTTCTTGTGCGATGGACAATCTGTTACTTCCTCACCATGCCATATCCACCTTATGTATCGAAGATTTATTCCATCACAAAGTAAGTGATCATTTATGACATCAACATCCCGCTGACTCTCATTTAAACAATTGACAAAAGGATAAAAATAATTCCCATTTTTTGCTAGAGCATTCCTTCTAGCAAATTCAATAAACTCTTCCATTCTATTCTCATATTCTTCACTAGTTCTCAAAGCATTCATCTAACTATGATCCATTTTGTTACCACCTAAGCCATTCCCAATAACACTCAAGTTTAGAACAATTGTCAATGATATGATAGGTTTGCCTCTTTCGCTTTTTTCAAAAAAATAATGGGCAGCATTTCCCCTTAACCATAAGACTTCCCAAAATTTCAATAACAAGCCATTTCAGCCTAATTAAAACAAAACAAAATAACTGAGGCAATTCAAAACAATATGAAAAATTTAATCAAACAATTTTTCTTTAGGGAACTAATATGAGGTTATAATGTAAGCAATTTCTTAACCAAATAGAGAATCAATAATATATAACTAGATTTTCTTTAGGGAACATGGCTTATAGTAAATTTTTAAACTCAAAGGGAAATCCTAACTAATTTTAAACTTATAATATATTTTAAAGGCATATTGAAACAAAGTTGTAAGTAGATTTTAGGTGTTCTTTGCCCCTTAATTTTCCCCAACATCTCAAATTTTTTATTTTTTCTTTTAATAATTAAAACCTCTATAAAAAATGATAGTGACACCTTGACATCTTATATATAAATTAAAAAATGGTGCAGCTTGCAAAATTTTGTTTATGTTACTATGTGTTTGCAATGCATATTCGTATATGCAATTATGTGTGTGCATATATTTTAGTTAACTTGAAACATGTTTCTCTATTTTTTTCTGCCTACAAAAACAATGCTGGGACAAATATACTTATAGAAGCAACACATTAGACTACTGAAGTTACATAAACATTCATGGATACTAATTTCGTCAGGTCCCAAAACATTTTGACATCTCTATTTTTTTTGGGCCAATAATACAATAATTTTTCATTCAATAAAAATAGAATTTTGTGAGGTCCCTAAACAATATATATTATTCTTTTTCATAATAATACAAAGCATCCATTTAAAACAACTAACTTAAAAGGGAGATTAGGGCCGACAATGCAGAGGAAGAAGGAGGAGCTTGGTGTTGGTGAGCTACTGAGCAGACATGACCACGGTGGTGGGAGGACGATGGTGGTGAGAGGGAGAAAGCAATGACTGTTGTTGAAAGTGAAGTGAACTTACGAAAGCTTGAGAGAATGAAATGAGGGATGGACGGTGGAGGAAAGAAAGAAGACCATGTAGGAGGTGGTGTATGCCAATGACAATGGAAGGAGGAAGAGAGAAGACGATGGAGTAAAGAGAAGATGATGGAAGTAAGAGAAGAGACGATAGAGGAAGGAAGTGATAGATTTCAAGAGTGAGTGGGAAAAAGAGTAAAGATAAGGAAGGAGAGGGGGCATGACAACAAGTTTCTGACATGTCCCAAATTTGAATTTGGGACGCCTTAAGGTATATTTAGGCATCCCAAATTTTTTTTGGGACACTTAAACCCCACTTTAGGCATCCTAACTACTTTTAAGATACCTAAAGTAAGAACTTTAGGTGTCCCAAATACTTACTTTAGGCGTCCCAAAAGTATTTGGGACGCCTAAACTACGACTTTAGGCATCCCAAAAATGTTGAGACGCCTAAAGTAAGCTCAAATATTTTGATTTTTCATTTTTGGTGTCGGGGGGAAGAAGTGATGTATGCCGATGACAATAGAAGGAAGAGGAAAAAAGAGTAAAAGAGAGAAGACGATTAAAGGAAGAGAAGGAAGAGAGAAGACAATGGAGGAGGGAAGTGACGGGTTTCAAGAGTGGGTGGAAAAAAGAGTAAAGAGAAGGAAGAAAGAGGGTAGGTTAGACACTTGTCTGATATGCACATGAAGGCATCCCAAATTTGAATTTGGGATGCCTAAAGGTATGTTGAGGATTGTCGGACGTCTAAACCCCACTTTAGGCATTACAAAAGTATTTGGGAAGCCTAAAGTCTTAGTTTAGGTGTCCCAAAAGTATTTGGGACACCTAAACTAAGGCTTTAAGCATCCCATAAACATTTAGGAATGCCTAAAGTAAGCTCAAATATTTTGATTTTTCATTTTTGGCGCCAGGGGAAATCTTTAGGCATCCCAATTGAAATTTGGGACGTCTAAACTATACTTTAGGCGTCCCAATTCAAAGTTTAAGGCGCCTAAAGTTTCTACTTCATTGTATTATTTACCAAAATGCCACTGCTTCTGTGTTTTTACTTCCCTTTTTAAAAAGGGACGTCCTTTAGGGTAGTAATATCTTTATTCTGTAGTAGTGCTTCCATTATTCAAATGACATTTTGTTATTCAAATAGGTTTCTTGAAAAACTTCTTTTTATTCGAATAATAAGTATGCTATTCGAATACTTTCTTTGTAGAATTTTTTTTTGTATTCGATTAGAGACTTAGTTATTTGAATAGGTTTTTGTATGCTTTGTGAAATCACTCTATTTTTTGAATACCCTTCCTATTATTCAAATAATATTTTTGTTAAAACATGCTTTAGTTTTCGAATAGAAGCTTTGGTATTCGAATCAACTTTTACATACTTTGTGAGATTTCTGAGTTTAATCAAATTGACTTGCTTGATTCAAATGATGTTCTTGTAAAAACTCTCTTTTGTATTCGAATAATGAATCAGTTATTCAAATAGTTTTCTAAAAACTTTCTATTATTCAAATACTACTCTTGCAAAGCCTTTCTTTTGTATTTGAATAGTTACCCGGCTATTCGAATAGTTGCCAATAACCAAATTGAGATAGTAACACTCATATTCGAATAAAGTTGTTTTAAAACTTATCTAAGTATTCGAATACGTACAGTGGTTAGTATTTGAATAAAACCTCTTTTGTCAAAGCATTCCTTTTATGGACAATCCTGCAAAACACATATCTAGATACTCTAATGCTTAAGTCAGTAACATTTATCATCAAAAGTAATTAAATGAATTAAGAATACATAAATTTACTTACAATTTATTGGGATTTATCATTCTTAATTCCCTTCTTATATATAGAAATTGATCCTTTGCTAGAGGCTTGGTGAATATGTCAGCCAATTGCATATGTGTGGGGATGAATACAACTTTGACATCTTTCTTTTGAACATGATCTCTGATGAAATGATGTCTCACATCAATGTGCTTAGTTCTTGAATGTTGTACTGGATTCTTGGCCAAACTAATAGTGTTGGTGTTGTCACAGTAGATAGGAATTTCTTTGAGATGATTGCCAAGATCTTGTAATTGCTGACTTAACCATAACACTTGAGCACAACAGCTTGAAGCTACTGCATATTCAGTTTTGTATCGAATAATGATACTGTATTTTGTTTCTTGCTGAACCAAGAAACAATTGCTCCTCCAAGAAATTGGCATTATCCTCTTGTATTTTTTTCTATTAGTCTTGTAGCCACCATGATCAAAGTCTGAGTATGTAATCAAACACTCATTACCTCCTTTTGAATACCATATCCCCAATTCCACTGTATCAGCAAGATGTCTAAAATTTCTATTCACAGTTGCAGTATGAGATTCCTTAGGATATGATTGGTATCTAGCATACATTCTGACACTGAATTGGATATCTAGTCAGCTAGCTATAAGAGAGAGTAATGATCCAATCATCCCTCGATACTTTATTATGTTAAATTCAGCTCCCTTCACATCTGCATCCAGTAAGGTTGTTGAACTCGTGGGAGTATCATCTCCATTGGCTTGATCCATTCCATACTTCTTGAGGAGTTCTTTGAGATATTTAGTTTGAGATATGAATATTCCATTCTTTCTTTGCTCGATTTGCAAGACCAAGAAGAATGCCAATCCCTCCATCATAGACATCTCAAACTCTCCTTTCATTATGTCAGAAAATTCCTTTCATAGAGAATCATTAGTAGATCCAAATATTGTATCATCAATGTATATTTGTACAATTAACATCTCATTCTTCTTGTGTTTGATAAATAAAGTTGTGTCTACTCTTCCTCTGTCAAACTTGTGATCAATGAGAAAATTGTTTAGTCTTTCAAACCAAGCTCTTGGTGTAACCCCCTACCTTGATAGTCGTTAATATGGTTCAAAAATGTGTCATTAAATAAAATCAGAGACCAGTGAAAAATTCAAAACTTATAAAAGGTCTTAACTTTAAGACAGGATTCGATCCTGTGGCATAGTGGGATTTTAAAAATTTTCATAATCTGTTAAATATAGTCTCATTTTCACTTTTCAAATCTAGTTGGCCTATTTAATTCAGTTCCATTCATAAATATCATAATACTAAACCAAAATTTCCTGACAACTCTCCGGTCATATTCATTCACCAAAAGGATTATAGGGCTCATTTGCCCGATTCAGATCCTGTATTGAGGATTACATACAAAAGCAGGTCCGACACTTTTTGGCTATGACCAAGAACCTTTGGCTACAACCAAGCAAATTTCTTTTCCATGGCTGAACTTCGAAAAATCATAACTACATATGTAAAAGGCAAAATAGAGTGAATCCAAGTCCTACTTAAAGCTTTTTAAGTCCTCTTTATAGAAAAATATGAATTACTTCCATCTACAACCACAAAAATACAGAATTCAACAAATTTCCATACTGTTCCAGAATTGATTCCAGCTTCAACCTCAAACTTTGGAAATACATAACTTTTAGTACACACCTCAAAATGACACCCATTATTTATCAATTTAAAGCTTGACATGTCAGCTGCCAGACTTTAAAGTTTGAAAATTTTTAGATGGAATTTACTCATTCAAAACTGCCATGCAACCTAGCTGCCCTGCATAGAGTTTTCATTCACCAAACTTCCAATTTTTTAACATATGTTCCAATGGTCAAAATTCAATACCGAGGCTACTTCCTACATAATTTTTCGTATAGAATCCAATGTAAACATCAAAACAATCAAATTTCTATTCCTTTCACATGTTCTATTTTGACAAAAAATTAAACACAAAATCTAGAAATTTCCAAACTTCATATTCAAGTCTCAAATCAATTCCATTTATCCAAACCATAATACAAGACACCATTACTACCATCAACACATCAGGAACCCTTTACAACCCTAATTTACATGAAAATAAGGTAAAATTCCACAAATCAAAGTTCTCATCCAATGACCACAATATTCATATCAAAGAGTTACTTTTGCTCACCTCTATCACTTCCTCTAATTGGTTCTTTAATTCTCCAACCTCTAGTTTTCTTGAGTACACAAAACACCTCCTCTTCAAAATCTAAAACCATAGGAATAGAGCTCTCATTAAGATAAACAATATTAAGGAAGAGGATTTTAGCAATAGAGGTCATCTACAAAGTCAAATCTCAAGTAGAAGAGTTCACCTTCATAATAACTCCTTCATCTTTCCTCCTCCTTGCTTTGGATAACCTAGAGAGCTTGGGGAGAGAGTGAGAGATGGTGATAATCATATTTTCAACCCTCCCATTCCCTTTAGCCAACTTGGAAATGAGAGAGGGAGGATTTGAAAGTTTGACAAATTGACTCTATCAAATGGTGCCAAGTGTCAACTTCTTGTGACTCTATTAAAGGCAAGCAACTATGTAGTTAATCTAACTAATTCCATTGGCCATTTAGTCACACCTCTTACTCTTTTAGTTAATAGTGAATTTCCTCTTTGGTAGCTGACTAATTGGCTAATGAATTTCTTTCTTCTTATTTTTCCCCTGACTATGAAAATTTCTATTGGATTACCATTTAAGACATTATTTAACCCCTTTTGCTCTTATATGCACCATTTCCATTCACCTTTAGCCTAATATAGACTTTTCCACATAATTAAACTTAAATACAGGGCTTGGGCAATTTGTGCTACTAATTCGAGTCATAATTCACATTGTATTCTCTGAAAGTTCTTGTCTAATATTTATTATATTCACTTTTGGAGTCATGAGCCCTTATACAAATTAGTTCTTGTTTTGAATAATTTCCCAAAGGCCATATTCTATGGCCATAACGAACACACTGAACTTTGCCTTCCAGAAGGAAAAGTGTTCTGCATTAAAACCTATAGGTCTTGTAATTACGGCTCCTTCTGGAAATGTTCCTTCATCCATGCTTGCCATTAGATCCTTCTTAGGTTGTTATACTTGAATAAGAAGACCTTGCTCTGATACCAAATGTTAGTGCAAGCATTTCCCTAAAAGGGGGTGAATTGGGTGATAATAAAAATTTCCTTAATGCTTCTCTAGACATTCCTTATGTTTTGGAATATAGTTGTTAGAGTAAAGAGAATGTGTTGGTTGAAGTTCTATTTTAGCATTTAATGCTTATGACACAAAATCTGCTTTTCTTGGTATTCAAACTTTTGATGAATAAATTCCCTGAAACTTGCTTAAAAAGATGTTAATCATGCAAAAGAATAATAACAAGCTAGATTAAAGGTTTTAACAAAAGTTTCTTTGTTTTCCTGAATCTTTGGTATCATGCTCTGTTTTCTGGATCAATGAATTATTCGAATACTCTTTTTACTATTCAAATAAAATAACTCCTTTTCTATTATAGCCTATTCGAATACTCTTCTTACTATTTGAATAGCATTTAGTCTATTTGCACTAAGATTATTTGAATAAGCTGACCATTATTCCAATAGTCCCCTTTGAAAACCGAATGGATGTATTTGAATACAAACATTGTAATTTGAATACATTTTCATAATAATAAGTATTAAATACAATTCTTTCTATTCAAATAATCTTTCTGAAACCTCAACAAATATAGAATTATTCTGATACAACATTTGACTATACATTCAAATAAGCTTACTCAGAAACCTTATTCAAATTGTTAGTGCAAGTGTTTCACCCAAGAGTTTTGCTAGGCCCAGCTTCAATATTCTGCATCCTTTGACTACATTCCTCACAGTTTTATCCAAACTGTCACTCTTGGTAAAAGAACCAAGTAAGAATGCACTCACAGTATGTTTATCTTTGGATTTTGATATGGTTGCAGTAGCCTTAGATATAGACCTAGTCTTCATAGGCTCCTTGATTATGATGCCTTTAGCTCAAGAGGGTCCCTTAAAAGGAGCATTAGCTACCTTGAGTGTAAACTTCTTTGGAGTTTTCTGAGTAAGAGACTTCTTTGAGGATGACTTGGGAGGTGGAGTAACGTCTCCTTTCTCAACATTGGCTCTCTTCGTTCTCATTCTGGATTTTTTTATGGCTATCGAAAGGTTAGGTTTTCTGAGAATCTGAGAGATTTTGTGGATTTAGATGAAGAAATGTTGAGGTTTTGAGTGGGTTTTGATCGCAACAGAGAGTCGAAGATAGTAAGAAGAATTTTTATACAGAGAGAAAAAAGAGTGGTATTTGAATAATGAGCAGAGAGTGAATTTAGTTTCCTTATATTTAGACTTTAGAGTATTTGGATAGTTGCATGAGTATTGAATAGTGTGGGAGTTATTCAGATACTCATGAAATTAAAAGAGAATAAATATGCATACCTGTATTCCAATAGTTCTGGTAGTATTCGAATACCCCTGTCACTTATTACTACAACTATTCGAATAGTTGTCCAAGAATTTGAATGGTTTTTATTGATCTGTAGCACTAATTATTTGAATAGAAAGAGTTGTATTCAGACAATTTTCATTGGTGTGTTTACCCATGTGCTTTATTCGAATAGTACTCCAGTTATTCGATAGCCCTCTGTCTCTTGCTTCTTGTTGCATTCAAATAATGACTTTGGTATTCGGATACACTTCATTCCTATCGAATATCAAGAGTTTATTCTATTCAAATAATCATTTTGTAGTTGAATTAAAATTATCCGAATAGAGCTTTGGCTAATCGAATACAAGAGAAAAAATTATTCTATTCAGATAGTATTCAGAGTCTTTGATTAGTTTGTCAAAAATAATTACTGCCACTATTCGAATTGTTTGAGTAGTATTCGAATAGTCTTTTGAATTGAAATATTAGATATAATCTTTTACTATTCAAATAATAGATACACTATTTGAATACTTTTATTACGAATCTTGCCTTTGTATTCGGATAGTGATTCTGTTATTTGGATAGTTCCTTTTCAAGCTGTAAAGGAAAGTAATACTATTTGAAACTCTGTTGATTATTCGAATAGTCCATTTGTGATCCTCACTTTTGTATTTAGATAGCAACATGAGTATTCGAATAATGTGTCATGTACTCTGTAGACTGTATTGCTATTCAAATATTATTCCCATTATTTAAATAGTCCTTTTTGACAAATGTATTTTAACATTCGAATAACCCTCTCAATATTCCAATAGATTTTTCAAGATTGAGTGGTATTCAAATAGTCTTGCATTATTTGAATAGTTTCTTCACAATATCTTTGTGTGATATCTGAATAGTGGTTCATGTATTCGAATACTATTCTTTTAAAAACTTGACTGAGTATTCAGATACAATGATCGTTATTCGAATAGCACTTCTTTTCTCAGAGTTCCTTAATTAATCCTGTAAAATACATAACTAAAAACTCCGATGCTTAAGTTAGTAACTTTTAGCATCAAAACTTAACTAAATGAGTAAAGAATATAGAGATTTACTTATAGTTCATTGGGATTTACCATTCCTAATTCCCTTCTTATATAAAGAAACTGGTCCTTTGCTAGAGGTTTGATGAATATATCAGCTAATTTTAGATGTATTACGATATATACTACTTTGATATCTTTCTTCTAGACGTGATCTCTGATGAAATGATACCTCACATCAATATGCTTAGTTCTTGAATGTTGTACTAGATTTTTAGCCAAGCTAATGGTGCTGGTATTGTCACATCATATAGGAATTTCCTTGAGATAAATACCAAGATCTTGTAATTGCTGTTTTAACCATAGTACTTGAACACAGTAGCTTGAAGTAGCTATATATTCAGCTTTTATTGAAGATAATGATACTATGTTCTGTTTCTTGCTAAACCAAGAGACAACTGCTCCTCTAAGAAATGTTAGCTATTTCTTCATCATCACTTTCTTTATCATCAAAAGAGTTGTCTCCTCAGATAGCTGAGACAAATACTTTCTTTCTTGCAAATTTGTTCTTCTTTCTTTCTTTGTTCTTTAGATATTCAGAACATTCAGATTTGATGTGTCCAAACTTCCCACATTCGTAGCAGATGATTGTTCCTTAGCCTTGCTGCTACTTCCTCCTTTGTTGAAATTCTTAAATCCTTGTCCCTTTTTGTAAAACTTTTTAAATCTCCTTACGATCATTCCCATTTCATCGCCTTCAATTTCTTCTTTTATTTTCAGCAGTGGTTCCTCCTTGATGACATTTGATGCAACTCCTTTCTTCTTCTTGTCATCAATTTCATCTAGTTCAAGCTTGAACTTCAACTTGCTTTCGTATTCTGATAAGCTACCAAATAGAGAAGCTACTGATCACATATATTCCCCTTTGTCTTCTTCTATTGCTGTGACTTTGGCCTCCCATTCTTTAGAAAGAATGTTTAGTATTTTTTGTACTTGGGTGTTTTGATCATAGAGCTTTCCAAGAGCTCCAAGTTGATTTACAAGGTGAGTGTATCTGAGTTCAAACTCAGCTATTGATTTTCTAGACTTCATACGAAGCAGGTCATACTCAGTGACAAGAGTATTGATCTAATTTTCCTTGATGCCCGAGGTTCCCTCATGTGCTATTTCTAATGCTTGCCACATTTCCTTGGCAGTTGAAAGTGTGCAAATTCTGAAGTACTCCTTTTGACTTAAAGTGCTTTGAATCATGAGGATTGCCTTACTATTGAGGGTTATGAGCTTTTTATCATTGTCATCATATTTTTCTGGTACTTTTGAAATAGCTCACCCTTCTACTATCTTTTTGGGAATGTAGTTCCCATTTTGAATGACCTCCCAGAGTCCATATCCTGTTGCCATGACGAACACTCTGAACTTAGCTTTCCAGAATGAGAAGTGTTCTCCATTAAAGCCTGAAAGTCTGGTGATTGAAGCTTTGTCAGGAAGTATTCCTTCACCTATGCTCGACATAGGATCCTTCTTAGGTTGTTAGACCTAACAAAGAAGACCAAGCTCTAATACCAAATGTTAGTGCAAGCGTTTCACCCAAAAGGGGGGTGAATTAGGTGATAACAAAATTTTTGAAAAATAATATTGAAACTAAAAATGATAAAAAGGAATTTAGGAGTTAAAAAGATTTCATTGAAGTGTACACCAAGAATTATACTAGTTCGGTCTAATCCACGATGACCTATGTCCAATCCTCAAATAGTATCTGAGCTTTCACTATATGTTCCAAGATTCAGTGGGTTCTTGGCACCTCAGTACACAGTGAGTTTTTCTTTACTCCAGACACTTGCTCCCCCTTACACAACGTAAAAGGATACCCACCTTAAGGTCCCACAACCTTAAGTTATCTCTCAATCTGGTGTATTGAGTTAATAAATATTCTCTCTCACAGAGTAAATAATATGATCATTGAAGTGTATTAATACAGAAAGAAAGCTAGAGCTCAAAAATGAATATTCATCAGTTCGGTAGTTCAGTGTCTTAAATCTCCGGTTTAAATGCACTTGCTATTTGTAGTTGGAGTGACTTTAATGACCTTTGGAGACATTCTGTTTGTCTATTACTCACTGAACGCTTCTCTTGACATTCTTTATGTTATTTGGATATAGCCATTATAGCAAAGAGAATACGTTGATAGAAGTTTGATTTAGCATTTGTTGAGTTTGACATGATATCTGCTTTTCTTGGAATTCAAATATCTGAAGAGTAAATTTCCTGAAACTTGCTTGAGCAGATGTTAATCATGAAAGAGAATAATAATAACCAAGTTTATTGACAATAGTAAAGGATTCTTTGAATCCATAAACTTTGATTTAATGCTCTGTTTTCTTGAAATAGCTAGTATTCAAATCCTCTTATGATTATCAGGATAATTTGATCTTTTTTTTATGTTACATACTATTCGAATACTTTCTTTACTATTCGGATAGTATTTGATATTTTATACTGAGTCTATTTAGATAGTTTGAACACCTCTTTGAATAGTGCTTCTTTTAAAAAGAATAAAGTTATCCTAATACAATAGTTGACTATTCGAATATTTGCTTGGAGTTTGAATAAAAGTTAAGCTTTCAATACTATTCGAATAGTTTTCTTGCTATTCGAATAATTTCTCATACTATTCTAAAAGTCTTGATGTTGGTTTTGAAAAGCTATTCGGATAATAGTTACACTATTTGAATAGTGACCTTATTATTAGAATAGTTATCCTATTATCCGTATAATAAGTTTAGAAATTCACTTTGAGAACACAATCACTATTCGGATAATGCTCAAGCTATTCGAATACTTTTGTTTTTCAATTATATTTCAAAAAATTCTAATAGTCATACTAATTGAATAGTCAAAGACTATTCGAATAATATGGACATGTACTCGTGTATCTCTATTCGAATAGCTTATACACTATCATGATAATCTTCTGTCTATTCGAATAGTCTGAGAACTATCAATATAATTATTAGTTGAAAGTGAGTATTACTATTTGAATTGTAAACAGACTATTCAAATAGTCTCCAGTAAAAATCTTATGAGTAGAAGTGTAGAGACAAATTAGAATAAACTTAGATTTGTTATCATCAAAACCCTAAATCTAACACGAATAACACAGAGTCTATTTGAATAAGCTTTTGAAATTGGATTTTGAAATGAGTGTGTATCTTATTCAAATACTACTCTTACCATTCAAATAGTACTCTCACTATTTGATAGTTAACTTATTATTCGAATAATCTTTTTAGAAACAGCTTTGAAAAGTGAAGCTGTTATTCGAATAATATTATAACTATTCGAATAGGTCTTGTCATATGTCAATTTGGAAAAATCAGTCAAGCCTTACTATTCAAATAGTGTTATGTCTATTCAAATACACTCTTTCTTCAACTGTGCATTCTTATTCGAATATAGCATATTCATTATTCAAATAATACTTTACTTATTTGAACAACCTGAGAATTATTTGAATAGCTCTTAATTGAAAATATGTTTTCCTGTTCGAATACCAATTTGACTATTTGATGGCAAAAAAAAAACAATTTGAATATTCAAATAACAATTTAACTATTCGAATGATCCACAATGCTAAACAACATGAATTTCTTTAAACCAAATAATATATTCTTATGCAAATAATCCTAAGTTTGTTATCATCAAAACTCTGAATCTAACAAAAATGGCGTCGTTTAGTTTGTTTTTTTTGTTTTTAACTCTATCTTCAACCTCGAATCGGGTTGATCCGACCCGACCAGAAAAATGGACAAACCCCATTCTTCTCTCTTTCGTGTCTTCCCCGTCCGACATTTGTTCATCGCATTCTTGGTGTTGTTTTCTTTGTCTTTTCGAAGCTTAAATCATTCATTTTTAGATGGCCCAATCCACTGTAGTTGTGTTTCCAGTTTCGTTTTTCTCAAGATTGTTTTCAGCTATCATATTCCCTAGTTCCAGAGTTTTCTTATGTGTTTTATGAGTCTTCTAAATACACACATATTCTCATAGAAAAAGCAAACAAAATGAAAGCGAAAAAGAACATAGTACACTTGAACACACAACCACCGAAGAACGTAAACACCATAAAATAGAAACTAAATTCAAACAAAATCATATATATAGAGTCCAGTGACGTTCAGTATAACACAAAGGCAGCCACTGGTTCAACAAAATAATATGCAAAAATCTTAGGGAAAATCACTCTTAGGTCCCAAGCAAGAAAGATAATATTAGAAAGGTCCCTTGAGGTTGTAAAAACGCACTCATCAGGTTGTGAATGTGCGCTTTGGGGGTTGTACCCAAGGACCTTTATGATATTATCTTTCTTGCTTGGGACCTAGGAGTGATTTTCCCAAAATCTTATTCAAGAACTTTTATGGTGAACACAAAACAGTGGCATATTATTCATGTGAACATGTTCAGCAAAAGCAACTTTTAGCCTCAGGACAAATTCATATGCTCTAATACTAATATAGATTTTCGGGCGTACCTGGAATAAAGATTAGTATTCTCAAGATACCCGTACGAATCAGGTCATGTTGGCGAACTCTAACTATATTACACAGCAAATGCATGGGAAGAAGAAAAATAAGCTTGAGAGGGTTTTTCTGTGTTTTTGGAGGTTAAGAGTGTGTCCACTTATTGACAACTAATGTCTCGTGTGTCTATCAGTTTTTCATACTCTGCCATAAACCCATGATATGTGTAAAACCGTTACCTCCAAGACACATAACAATCTTGTTTCCATCAAGGTGTTTGAAATAAATGGAGAATATTTCTAATAAATATCTCATAAATCTAAATATTATATTTTAATCCAAGGCGAATAGATTTAGGCCTAATCCAACAAAAGTGGATTAAACCCATTTTCCAACATGTTTATAAAAATGATACGAGTACAACATAAACTAACGATGCATAATGGAATTTCTTATATAAAAGGGCAAAGGAGCAAAAATGCCCATGATCATTTGCAAAAGGAGCAACAGGCACCATGTAAAAAATTTTGGTTCAGAAATGCCTATGTACATAACAAAATGGATCATAAATGCCCATGATCAAAAATTGAGGTGTCGATGCTGGATGAACAGACCGATTCGGAGTGATTTCTGGCTGCGGCCTAACCGCCGGCAGTGGCGGCGGATGACTCTGTCTGCTCTTGCTTCTCTGACGGCCGTTAGCGCTGCTACTTCCTATGTTACCCATGGAATGAGAGGCTTCTTTCAAGTTGCGAGGTATGAAGAAAAATATCCAGAAGCTCACTTTCTCAATCAAAATAAAGTAGTGTTTCAGTCTGATTTTACTCTAAGGGCCAAAAATCACCTCAAAATCCAGAAATCACTCTGAATCGGTCTGTTCATCCAGCATCAACACCTCAATTTTTGATCATGGGCATTTATGATCCATTTTGTTATGTACATAGGCATTTCTGAACCAAAATTTTTTACATGGTGCCTGTTGCTCCTTTTACAAATGATCATGGGCATTTTTGCTCCTTTGCCCTATATAAAATGATAAAAAGAGAGAATCACGAGTCACTACAAAACAAAACAAGCCTCAATCGTCTGTTCTGAGCTCTGTGCCAGTTTTTATGTGACTCTGAACACTCCCCACAATCTGTAGGTCGCTTCACTTTCTCCTATAAATCAGTGCCTTCAAGCAAAACCAAGCCTCCCAAATTTTTAAAATCAATCTCGAAAAAATGCTCAAATCCATGAAATCTCTCCTGTTTTCTCTCACATTTATGCTCTACTTGTTCTCCATCCCCCTTTTTGCCCTTAACATTGGAGTTGAAACCACCGGAATCGCTGTCTCTGTGGTTCGCATCTTAAATCCGTTCATCCGCACACAATCACATTCAGTTTCAACATACGGAAATCGATTCTTCGTTTTCTTCTGATTATTTTTTTCCTACTTTGATTCATACGCAGAGCAAGGAGTGCAGCAAAACATGTGAATCAAGCTTCTGTTCAGGTACATTCACTCTTAGCGATTTCTCTCTTTCTGTCAGGTTTGATGTTTGATGATTTTGCTTATACTGATTTTAATTACGATATCTCTGAATGATAATAGTGCCTCCATTGCTGAGGTATGGAAAGTACTGTGGGCTTCTGTACAGTGGGTGTCCTGGGGAGGCTCCTTGCGATGGCCTTGATGCTTGTTGTATGAAGCATGATCAGTGTGTTCAAGCCAAAAATAGTACGTTTCATCTCGACCGTTTCTTAAATCTCTTTTAGTTCTGGCTAATTTCCAGATTCTGATGGTTCAATCAGTTTTTCGGATCTGATCACACGATCGCCATGGGAGGGGATTAATTGTACTCATCATCATCAGTTTAATTGAATTGAATTTGAAACTATCTCGTAATTCAATTAAAAGAAGTAAGAGCGTCTGTTTTGATTTTGAGACTGTTATGGCATCACGATCGGTTTGCGCCTTCTCTGAATGATCCTTAAAATTTCGCTACTTATTAAATGTTTTGTTCTTATTTTTTATGATGATTAGATTTTATATAAAATGGGTGGGATTTTGATATATTATAAGTAAAAAGAAAATGTTAATTTTTTTTATGCTTTTTTAAAATAAATAAATAAATAATGCATAATTTTAAAGTATCTTTAAAAAACAAATTCATAAAAAAATTCAAAACTGCATTATCTTTTGTTTATAATATATCAAAATGTCACTTATTTTATATTATTTTATATAGAATTTAATAATCACAAGGAAAAGCACTTTTAAGAGGTTTTTTTTTTTTTTTTTTTGACCTTGCACTTTTAAGAGGTTGGAACATTACAAAGGGTATTAAAGAAAAACACGTTACAGACCCTAAATCCAACGAAATTTACCTTATTTCAATTAGAGCCGATGATAGTCGTAAAGCCAAAATTAAAAAAAAAAAAGAAAGAAAAAGAAAAGAAAAAAGAGGAAAGCAAGATGCGACAAGCGGGTCATTAAGGGTCAGTGTTGCCGGAGGTTAATCCATTCATAATTAAATCTATTTAATTAAATCATATTAAACTATTCATATATAATTTAGAAATGACTAATATTTGAATAAAAAAACATACTAATACACAAGTAAATGAAACATTCATATTTTTCTGATTCAATAGAACCTAGTTTGGGGTGAATTTTAGTTCTTAGTGTGAGACATTTTTCCATATTATCTCTTATATTTATTATTCTTCTTCCAACTAATTTGTTTAATTTATAATCTCATATATAATATAATGTTACACACAAGTATTTTATAGAAATTATATCACATATATTATAATTAAGTAATTTATTTAGTTTCCTTAATATTCATAAATTAGATTAATAGGTCTTAGAGCAGAGTAGTGCATATGGCACATACATGTTCGAACATAACATAGATACTAAAACAAAAATTCGACATTCTGTAATTTGTAATCTTAAAATGAAGTTTCTGGCTCAACAAAGGGACAGGAAAAATATATAAAATCCAATCTTATTGGGGTCTTAATACTGTAGCATGTAAGAAAGAGACAATAGTTATATTGGACTGAGAATCCACCAACCACGCTGTTGGAGTGGCTTTAACTTCCCTGGAAAAGCAATGCTATTCGATAATCTGGTAGGAGAAGATGATAATTAAGATTGATTAATTTAGAATGTAGAAGAGAATGCTGTCGGTGGTGAGTCATGATCAAGCCAACCAATCTTTTTTCAATAACAAGTCTTGAATTGAAAGGAACTAGAGATGGTAGGTGTTGGCCCGGAAGAGAGAGAGAGATGGTAGCTGGGTGATCGGACATTATTATTCATACATCTCTAGTAATGAATGGAAATGCGTGTAATTCTGTGATTTAGTCTATCACCTTTTTTTTAAAAAAAATTTGGTTGTCTCTGAAAAATGAAGTTTTTCAATTAAATTCTTTGATCATAATAGTCTTTTATTTAATAAAGTCAGTCGCTTGACGGGTTAGTTGACATATAGCTTAAGTTAGGTGGCTAAGACCATTAATTAATTACTACCTCTGTTCCTTTACATAAAATCTAGTTAGGGATTGAATTTGATTATAAATATAAAACCTCAATCCATCGTTTTTCAGAAATTTATAATCTATTATCTAAAGTATACTTATTGATTACACACATTAAGAAATTTATATCCTAAAGTAGTCATGATGAAATCTAGTATTTTAGGAAAACCAACCTATATATTACAAGCAACTTACATAACTAATTTTCTTAATCTATCCAAATTAATCAATTATCTCTTATATTAAGTAGTTGAAGTAATATGAATTATTATGAGATTTTTCCCTTTTTTGGCTAAAAAAGGTAATGTAAAGTGTGAACCATTATAGTTACTTTTATTTGTTTTTGTTGACTATTCTTGATTCAATGTCACATTCTAAATAGGAATTTTGCTCAATCCTTAATATCCGTCCTAATCCAGGTCGAAAAAAATATCCGTCCTAATACTGTTTTTTTTTTTTATTCTTTTTTGCCATGTCCACGACCTACCTTGTTTACCAGGGCATCTTCAATTTTTCTTTCTTTCTTTTTTTTTTTTTTTTGCTCAATTACAAAATTGCCAATAATATCCCAAATATCTGTCCTAACTTGTTCTCATATCTGACCTACCTTGTTTACTCATCAACATTTAACAAGAGTAAAGGGAGAAGGAATTTTTTTAGGAGAATATAATTAAGGCCTCAATCAAGAGAAAAAATATCAAAAAAATTCTTATTGACAATTGAAGAGTTACCATTGACTTGTCAGTTGAGGGGGGGGGGTTGATTTGATCTTTGTAACTTGGAAAGCCTAATGATAAAAGCCAGAAAATTTGTTATACCTGAGATCTCTAAAAATTTATGTTCAATTATTTAGTAAAAAATAATCCTGTGTCATTATGATTTTTTGGTTGGTGAATTCACAGATCTTTTATTTGTTCAAACAACAGATATGGTGGTGACATGCTATATAATTAGAAGAAATGATATTACTTGTTTTCAATCATACTCGCTGAAATATAGCAAAATTTCAATTTTTTGCATTTAGGTGATTATGGGTAGAACTGAGTTCAATGGGGTGATATGATTCATTTGTTACTATTTTCTTTCCGTTTCCCTTTAAAACCAAAACGACGAGGAAACATTAAGAGTTCATCGGCTCCTTTTATGCCAATTAAACCAGAAGAGGAAATATTAAAATCACTCACCTTACTTTTTATTGAATGAAATAGATCTTAGAGGATAGTACCAAGTCTTTTCTACTCATGTGTGTTTGTTCTCCTCAAGAATCAATGTTTTAGTAGATAAAACTTTAATACAAAATTGCTTAAAATAAGTTATCCTCAGTCTGATTACCCTTAACAAATACATTTGAAAAGGTTTATATAGAAGTGTGTGAGAAAGCTAAACCGTATTGTGGTGTGGTGTGGTGTGGTTTGCAGATGACTATTTGAGCCAAGAGTGCAGCCAAACATTCATCAATTGCATGGAGAGTTTCAGGAAGCATGGAGGTGCTACCTTCAAAGGAAACAAATGCGATGTTGATGATGTTATTGAAGTTATCAATCTTGTTATGGAAGCTGCTGTTGTTGCCGGGAGGGTTCTCCACAAGCCTTGATCATCTTTTTCTTCTGATTAATTAAGAAGGAATTCGAATGAACTTTTTTATTCTTCAAATCATTTTTTTTTTTTGTTTTTCTCCAAGCTAAGTATCCAAACTCCAATCAATGCCTTGTTCAGAGTTTGGTTTCCAAGTTTCTTCCAGCTTTCTCCTCATTATCATCTGATAAAAACAGCAAATACGTACATTCCTTTGATTTATGAACTTGGTATCGGGACAATAGTCGCTCTATAAATGTAAACTCTCAATCTAACCACTTTTATTTTCAATTGAAGAAGTCCCTTTAGAAATATTTGCTACACTTGATTGCATTAAAATCTGGAGTCACATATAAATTGAAACTATAGCATGATTTAAATAAATATGCAAGCGCTTTTTGTTCACCTGATTTTTAACCAAATTCTTATAATAGTTTTCTTTTTTCTAGTTTCTAATGGGAGAGGCGTTTCTCCATTTCTCTTACTGTCCACTTTCATCCACTTCTTTATTCTTACCATCAGATTAACTCTGAACGGTTGAGAGTCAATATCCTATAAAATTAAAAAATTATACATATAATGCTTTAATAAAAATATAAAGATATGAACTAGTTATATCAAATTTTAATGATTTAAATTTATTTATATACATTTTTGTTATTTAATATTATAATAATATTTTTATAGGATATTAAATCTCAACCATTCAGAATTAATCTAACGGTGAGAATAAAAAAGTAGATGAAAGTGGACGATAAGAGAAATAGAGAAACTCCTCTCCCAACTCCTAATAGTTTCCAAAGTTATAAAAAAGGATCTCCATGTTCAATTTATTAATTGAAAAGAGAAACATCAGTAATTAATAACATTCTCACTCAGCATCCACATGATTAATTGTCACATAATATAAATTTAAACTCAACCAAAGTACATATTATATATAAATGCAAAGACACAATTATGAATATAATTATTTTATATTGAAAATAAATAATTTTTGGTTCATTGCTTTATTTTTTTTTAAAAAAAAGAACCTTTTATGTTGTATTCTGTGACAATTTATGTTAACCAACATCAACATCAACCCTAATTAAAATTATGAACATAGCTACTAATGTCTATAATTAAGAAAACTATCATGACCCAATAAAAAGAAAAATCACACAGACTGATTAAAAATAAACTAAAACTATAAAAACTAAAGAATTAATTTTTTTCCCTTTAATAAATATTCGAAAAGGACGCTACATTTTTTTAAAAAAAAAAACTAATCTATCATTAACTAGTTACTATAAATCTATAATATTTTAATACATAACGCATGAATTTCAAGATCCCAGACAACTTGGCGTTTAGGCATCGATGGTTTATCGGCAAGGAGTATGATAATCTATAAAATGGTTCAATCATAAAAGCTTGTACAAATTGTTCACATTTGGGGGTCAGAAAGACTACAGAATTGAACTTTGATCACTATTTTCCCTTCGAAATTGTCAAGATCACATAATAGAACCCACATTTGCCCATCATATCATCAAAAAGTGCAGTAGAACCACCATTGTCACAAAACTCCTAATAATCATCATATTTGCTCTTGAGAAACAATCTCTACATCCATTCATCAACAAACCAATTCTGAAAAACATCAGCATACCAGAAGATTTGGTGAGTGAGATAAAATCAGACTGCAAAGATGTCATGAAGGGGAAAAAGGAATGCTAGCAACAGAGGAACATCAAACACGAGCATGGTGAAAAGACCTGATCATCTGCCGTCAGTTCATGAAACCAGTTCTTGTTTAGTGTTAGGTTCTACTTGTTTCTCCTCTAGTGGTGGCAACTTTTGTGATACCCAACTTGGGGAACTGTTAAGCCACAATGCTTCACCGGTTTCTTTGTGCTTGAAATCAGGAGATCTTTCACTTTTCTGATAATCAAAAGGAACAAAATAAACAAAAATCCAACACATAAACTCAAGTATTAAATACTACAAGCCTTCTGCAATGTAATAACCACATGCAAATTTTCAGCAAAAAGAAACAACATAATGGGAAAAAAAGAAAAAACTGAGAAACCGAGGTTACCTTGTTCAATCTATTATCCCACCATTTATCTGGATTTTCTACCACGTCCTTCCAACTTGCATCATCTATAACAAGTGGAAGTAGGAAACCTCAAAACATATTGATGTAGCACGAAGGAATAGTAATAATGAGAATCACATATATTCATAATGTATTTATAATATGAAAATCAGAGTTTGTCTTTCGGGACTAGTGGTTTATTTATAGTAATTTCTGATTTGGAACTGTCATTTGATTCTAGCGACATCTTATCCCATTGTAAGATTAGCATATATGTCTTGTCTTGAATTAAAATATCTTGAGCCTTATCCTAAAATTACGTAGGCCACAAGTTTTAGTTACTATTCCAAGTAGAATTACGGTTATTTTAAATCACATATAGAAAAAAACAAAATTGTCTTAGAATGGCATTGAATAGAATCAGAGGAACTTGTTACAATAACCATGTCTAGTGAATTTAGTGTTTTGCTATCCATTAAGTTTTGTATATTGATATTGATATTTTAATTCTTTCCGTTTCATATCACATGCTTTTTGGGCAAAGGAGGGGATTGTAATAGGAAATGAGAAATCCTGAGATTCATATCACAAAGCAAATGACAAAAATGAACAAAAGGAAATGAAAGTGCCAAAGATCTTTAAGAGTTTCAGCAAACATATTATGGACAGCATAACACGGCTACAAAAAATTAAAAAGCAGATTCTTTTCAATCTAGATACAAACTCAAGCAGCAAAAACTATAAGAATATCTTTAAATTAACTTTACCCAAGCCAATTATGCTTAGGATGCATCAGAATTTGGAAGATCCAGTCATATGAACAAGAAATGTATTCATACAGACCTTTCCATTCCTTTGGCTGTTGGGATTTCAGATTCGAACCACTCTGTTCCTCTGCTTGTTTGGATCTCAGATTCGAATCACTCTGTTCATTTGCTGGCTTGGATTTCAGAATCAAAGCATCAAATTCCAATCCTTCAAGTTCAGAAAGAACCCACTTTGGGGCCCTGTCAAGCCAGAGTGCAAGATTTCCATCCTTGCGCTTGAAGTCAGGGTAACTAAATTTTACCTATTATATATATTTTAAAAAAAATGAGGTTTCCCAGAACATATCAGTCAGAGAAAAATACCAAGTCAGAGGTCATCCATCATTACCAATCCATTGCGCTTACTTTCACGGCAATCCCACCATTGCTTAGGATATCTTAGAAGGTCTCTCCAAGAATCCAACAAAGAGTCGGAGTTCTTCTTTGTACTGTCAGAATTCTTCTTTGTGCTGTCTGTAAATAGATATCATATTTAAAAAAAAAAAAAATAGATCAATCAGTGTGCCAAGCTTATCACCTGCTAAGATAAACTAAACGTAATGTCAAAAACTTTGAAGTTCGTTTTTATTGCCAAGCAGCAGAACAGCACAAACTTCAATGGACAAGCAAATGATGGCGTTACAAGCTTAGACAGACTAAAAAGTAGCCATGTTATTTTAATACCATCACAAAAATATATAGACATGGGTTTTCCTAATATTAGACAGAGAGGTTGGAATAGTAACGTCAAAGATGATGAGATAGTATGGTAGAGAATTCACTCTGTGATGGACCTTAATCACTACTACATGTCAGAATAGACATCCCAAAACTAATCTTCACAGAGGAAAGGGCCTTGCAATTGCCACAAGCATCCATAAAAGCATGATTCCTCAACATAAGAAAATAACCGTTATTAACTGTAACATATATATGCTATCTTATCTGACTTACTTGCCTATAGTATTATAAATCATCAGTAATGTTAAAATTAGTATCCATACATTCAATTCTAACAATCCATGCCACAGTATTAAATATATCAAATATTCAAAGCTTAGAAAATACATCAGCCTCTTCCACGTTCCTCCTTGTTCTCTTGACATTTCTAACCGGTGTCTTCATCACTTGTGATTGACTATTTGCACACAAGCAGTAGAAACAAGACCAGACCAGGCCACCTTTAAATATAATCAAAATAGATTCCGCCACTTGCACCAGGAATAAGCATCCCTTCGACAGCAAGGTCCCAATAAACCACAGCTCCTTGCTTTGATTTATAAAACATATATAGCCTTTCATATGATAAGATTATGAACCATCAACTTGAAACAAATGTCGAATATGAATACACTTAGATTTCAACACTTTATCATCTGAACCAATTTCAAATTACATTGAAGCTTCTCAACTTAGCTTTCTGTAGAATTAAATTTGACAAAAACAAGCTTTTGAAAATTTGCTGAAGATCACCCACTCTGAAAAAGCATAATAAACATGCTAGGTAGTTAAATGTAAGACAAAGTTTTTAAAACTTCATAAAACTACTTGCATATTCTTATTATTTTCATCTAATTCCGAATTTTCACCACCAAAATAAAGAAATATTAACCAGGAGCAAGGTATTACCAGATGAATCTGAGATTCCCTGTTGCTTTGAAGCTGCAGATATTTCCTCCACTAAAGGATATCCTTGGACAAAGTTGAGGCTTTGTACCAAAACCTAATATGATTAAACCAAAGTTGTAAGCCATATATATTCAATCTAACAGCTTTCGTGCATGAGTAGTAAGGCTCCAAACGCATGAGATAAACATATTGGGCAAATGGTAACATTCTTGCCATCTATCTTCATTGGCAAACAAATATGGGTTCAACTTAAATTCTGACGACCCAAATAGCTTCAAAATTATAACATTAAAATTTACTCTATTATAAACAAATAAAAAAAATAAGGACAACACAATGCATCTACCATGGCCACAATTAATTATGGCATCCGATAATGCATGTGAATCTAAGGATTCCAATTGGAACATACCTGAATATTGCTTTGGCCTTTACTTTGATTTGAATAAGATGAACTTGCACTGAGCTCTCCAGCAATATGTATGTAGTCATGTTCTTTCAGATGACAAGCAGCAACATGAGCCAGATCACCCTCAAATTTAACTGGAATCCTTATATATTGAGAAAGGAAATGGATATGAACTCAATAGTAGATGGAACTAAATATCATCCTAATGACTATATTTCAACATTTCCTAGACCAAATTGATGTAGTGAGTACCAAAGAAAAAAAAAAATCACAGCAATTTTCAGATTAAAGAAGAAAATAAATTTAGATGTCAGTTATATGACTTGCAATAAGATAAAACTTCATGTAGCTCCTAATATAAGAGCAATGTATCATGTCAGATCAGCCTCAAATTTAACCAGAATCCTTACATAATGAGAAAGGAAATGGATATGAATTTAATAGGAGATGGAACTAAAGACCATCCTAATGACCATATCTCAACATTTCCAAGACCAAATTGATATAGTGAGCACCAAAAAAAAAACCCACAATCAAAGCAATTTTCAGATAAAAGAAGAAAATAAATGTAGACGTCAGTTATATGACTTACAATAAGATATAACTTCATGTATCTCCTAATATAAGAACAATGTATCATATCAGCCTTTAGACAACTTAATCTTCTGACACATTGAAGCATTTGATTTTCATATAAATGAATGTCTAATACCAAGTTGGTTTTAAAGGATGAATCTGATTATTGCTAAAAGTATAAGAACGTATCAAATGAAGAACAAGTAGGAAACAAATATTAGCACACGCCCTTTCTCTAAATTTCCCTGTTAATCAACTTTAGGTAATATTAAAAAGCAAGAAATACTCTCACTCTTATGAAACTTGGAATTTATTTCATCTGGTATAATCTACCACATCTATCAATTTTTGGATAGCCTCCACTTGTGCGAATAATTTAATAGAACACTGCATCACCTAGAGCTACCTGTCAATAAATACATATGACTTACGAACAAATAGTATGATCACCAATGTGCGGCATATACATTTACTGAGTAAATAATGAGATTCACATCATGAAAGATAGTGGTTCAACTAACAATATGGACAGATATGTCTTGAAATATTAATAAAACAGCCATAGAAACTACACAAGAATAAAAAAAATCATATGCAATCGAGATGGGCATGAAAGCAAAATTTTTCCTACCAAAGATGGAAAGAATCAGGAGTGAGCTCCCGGATAATAACTGTGGTAGCCCAAGTTTTGCCATCGGGAGAAGTTTGAAACTGAACGGGCATGCGAACTTGACCAATGAGGTTGACGAAATTGGCAGCCTTGGGCTGATAGGGAATTACGGTGGGCCTCTGTCTTTCAGAAACGGCGTCGTCTTTTGAAGGTGGCGATGGTTCCTCGACGCTTTTGGATCTCCGGCGGGTGGCGGCGGCCGAGGCATAGGACTGACGAATGAAGGTTGAGGGATGTGAAATAAGCCGCTCTGTCGCAATGGCCGAAGAAGCAAACACTTGAAATGCTCGGCGCAGTGCATTCATTTTCAAATTACAGAGAGCTTCGAAGAAGACAGCGCTGAGGTTTTAGCAAAACCCTCAACCTGCAACTATGCCCTTCCACTGCTCCTCTCAAAGATCATCTCTCCAACTCCGACCGCGGTCGGTAATTGGAAGGCCCGGCTCTTTTTTTTTCTTTTTAATTTATATTTTCTTTCTAATATGTATAAATAGGAAAATCCTTACAAAAAAATTTCAAAAATTGCTAGAACTAAAACGTGTTCTCAATATTTATAATATTAGAGAGGTGTAAAAGCTTAATCTGTCATTTTTAAAATTAAATGGAAATGACTAAAATATTCTTACAAATTTAAATAAGGTTTTAACAAATTTTTATGAGATTTTCATAAATTCAAATTTAAAAATCACCACTTATTATAATGACAAGAATGTCAAGATATTGATTTCCACTTTTAATATAGTTTTATCAAAACTTGTTAAAAGCTTATTTGAAATTGCCATCTCTTATCAAAAGTGGGAATCAATACCTTGCTATCCTAGAAAGTGGTAAATTTTGAATTAAAACTTATGAAAATTTTATTAGAGCTTATTAAAACCTTATCTAAATTTATGAAATTTTTATCAAAAGTGGGAATCAATACCTTATCATTATAGTAAGTGGTAATTTTTGAATTGAAGTTTATGAAAAAATATTTTCAAAACTTGTTAAAACCTTATCTGAATTGTGAAACCCAACTCAGAAATGAGAATTAATACCCGGTTATTATAGCAAGTGGTGATTTTTAAATTGAAATTTGTAAAAATTTTAATAGAACTTGTTAAAACCTTATAGGAAAAATTGCCCAAAAATACCTTTGGGGCAAATTAATTGTTGAATATTACCAAGCGTGCAAGCGATCTTCCATGTGTGCAAAAATATTCCATAAGAACGTGCAAACAATCTTCCATTGTCTACAAAATATCTTCTGTTTAAGTGCAATAGATCTTTGAATATAGTATTTGGCAATTAATTTACCCAAAAGATATTTATTCACAATTCTCCCAAACTTATATGAACTTGTTAAACATTTATAAAAAATGGGAGCACGTTTTTTAAACTCAAAGAGACATTTTTGTCCTTTCCATGTAATTTTGAAAGGGACAAATCAGGCTCTCACAGATCTATAGTATTATGAATATTCGAAACACTTTTTTATCATTTAGCATTTTAAAATTCTATTTCTTGAATTTTCCCAAAAAAATTAGTCTATTTTTAGTCTTTAATTTTTTAGCAACGTTAGTCTCGTTAATAAAAAAATTTTGATTTAACGAATTTCAATAGTGAATTTACAATTAATTACTAACAAAAAAAATTTAAAATTTAATATCTTATTAATATAATATTTTTATATTATGAAAGATATATATATATATATATTTACACTGACATGGCAAGATCAAATCTTGAGAGTAGCAAACAAAACAAACAAGAACATGGAACATCAACTCCAACCTCAACCAAGTATAACACTCATGGGGAGGATTTAATTAATAATCATATCTTCTATTAGGTTTTGAGTGTCTTTCGTAATGTTTTAAAAGTCGGATCGGATGTCGAGCCAAAAAAACTAGCTGGTCATGGTTCAAATGGTTGGATCGATTGGGTTGTTTGGTTGGATTATTAAAATTAAATAAAAATAATATCATATACCTAAACTATAATATATGAGTAAAAAATAAATTATTAGATAAAAATGAAATTAAAATAGAAAAAATAATATATTCGTAAGTAAAAAAAATTCTAAATAAAGAAATATTAAAAGTAAAAATATAATACTAGTATAAAGAATTTATAAATTTTAAATAACTATTTTGTTATTTTATATTTAGAGAAAAATTAAAATAGGCTAAACGCACATATCATATATCATTACTACTTCCAATGTCTGGGAAATAGAAACAGGAAATTGAAAGTCTATGACTTTACACTACTTTTTTTAATTGAAAAAAAAAAAACCAAAGAAGTTCAATAAAGCATATGTCATGATTAAACCCAACCTTCCAATTTTCTTTCTCTTTCATTAGTACCGATATCTCTTCTTTTTTATCTTTTTGGCTCTCTTTTATATATCACCACATTCTCATCTTCAACTAACTGCTTCCTTTGGTTTCGGCATCAATGTATAGAGCATTTTCTCCAGCGCCGTGAGCTTCTCTGTTTATCTCTCTGTGGCATCTTCATTAGATTTGATTTTGAATTTTAAATATTTTTCAAACTAAAAATATTAAATCAACAATTGCATTCAATTAGAGAGCCACATTAAAATTCATTGAATCAACTGGTTTCGTTACTTACACTACTAATGAAGTATTAGAGACTTCAGTTAAAGGGGGAATTTGGAATTGCTTCTCCACTCCAAAATGTGATTTTGAGAACTCTGGATGCTCATAAGGACAATATCAATGGCTTTACTAGTGAAGAGATTTAAAAGATTCTCAAGGCCTTTGAGTTCTACTTGGATCTCTTGGTATAAAGCCGAGTGATTTGCCCTTGAAACATATATCAAGTAATCTTTTACATATATGCACATGCAATTGTGAACAAAGCTAGTAATTTCACACACTTCACTAGTATTGATTGCAAACTTTTTATCTCGATTCTAGCAAAGAAGAAGAAAGATATTGGGGAAATGATATTTTGATCAAATGAAATAGTTTACGAGAAATGGAGATAAAAAGAGATTCAAAGAGATTTAGTTTCTGATATGGACTGAATTATTATCTATGATTTTTATTTTGATGATGAACATGAGAATCTAATTTTCTCATTCTAGGATTATCTTGAACCTATTTATTGATTGAACTTGCATTTACTCTTTTTGCATCAAATGAAGTATTTTTGTTGATTTTATCTTAAACCTATTTATGGATTGAACTTGCCTTGTTCATTAAAATATTACTTGAGAAAGATAATTCAAGTATAGGCCTTAGGTAAAATCATGTTATACTTGAAGTTTAAGTTTTGAATGGGTGGTTTGTTAGTATCATAGAGACATAATTACTAATCTAACATTATCATATTAAGATTGGCATTTAAAAGTTAGTCCTTATCAATTGATGCAAGAGATTGATCAGTTTATTGAGACAAATATTTGGTTTTGACATGAGAGAGCGTAATTGAATAGCTTTGAATTTTAGACAAACACAAATATTCGTTTGATCACTTATTGGGGGTGAATTCATATTTAATATTTGTGAAGTTAAGGCCACTTCACTTTCTACTATTTCCTTAGAATTCTTAAATCTAAAATAGGAATTGAATCTGCTCAACTTAACTAAGAATATAATTATAACAACTAGCTTGTTTTTGCCTTAGCCCTCGTGGTAATGACATTATTATACTACTTGCAACCCATATGCTTGCAGTTAAGCTAAACAGCTAACATCAAGTCATATACTCAAGCTTATGAGGTTATCAGAATGGCATTCATTTTACTTAATCTCATAACATCCATTTGTTTGTTGGCATTGAGTTGTGTTAAGGTTAAGTTAATAAGAAAGTAAAGCATCATGTAAGTGCTTTAGTATTCTCAAATCATAAGAGCTCAAGTTGTTACTTGAAGTTTTGTGTTTTGTCATAGCTACAACATCCATATTTCAAAGTCATTGGACATTAGCACTCAAGTATAAATCTTAGATGTTTTTATTTCTTCAGATCATTCGAGTAGTGAAGTAAAAAATTGAGATAGAAGAGACTTGTGTACTAGGGCGAATGCACATTTTGATCCATGTTAAAGCTCCAAAGCTCTATAACTCGAACAAGTTAATGCTCCCGCAAGGTTTGGGCTACTAGAGTTTAAGTTGAGTTGCATATCAGATGACTTGATAAGAGAGAAGACAAACATCACTACCCCTTCTCCATGTGCCATCCTTGTTTAAACGGTGTACGCTACTTGGCAAAAACATAGCAAAAGGTGGCCTCTACAGGCCACGCGCCATGTGGAGTCTTGGCATATTTTTAAACACATTTTTTTAATAGAAAATCAAGTCAATGGTCAACATATGACCATTCACTAGTACAAAATTCCCTTTTCAGACCGCCACATTTAGACCAGTTATAGCGGATAAGGTCTAAAAAATTTGACTAGTGGCAGTTTTGTAATTATATAGAACTTCTAAGACCGGTTCTCCAAAAAACTGGTCTTTAAAAAATTATTTAGACTGGTTAAAAATAAAACCGGTCTTAAAATATCAAAATATTTAAAAAATTAAAAATTTGAAACTTTTAAGATCGATTATTAATAATAACTGGTCTTAAAGATAAAAACTTTAAGACCGGTTTTCAGTCTTAAAGAAAAAAAGGTGAGCATTTTGCTTGTATTTTTACTTCCACGCCCAGATCCCGCTCTCTGAACCCTTTCTTTTCTTATCGTTATTTCTCTGTGAGCTTTATCCCTGCTTGTTCTGAACTCCTCCATCGCTCCTCGTTCCTCATTTGCTCAACTTTCCTTTGTCATTATAGCTATCGTTGCTGTGTTCCTTGTCGTTGTTCTTTGATCATCATCACTCTCCTCTGCCACCACCTCTATTCTCCATAATGACCATTCTCCTCTGCCATGACTTCCCTTTGTCAGTACTGTGAATTTAAGGACTACATTTTAACTACAGTCGACGCCACCATGACCTTGGGTAGAAGCTCACTCCTTGTTCTTCAACCGGGTTAGTGTTCTGTTAATTAAAGCCCTCAACTTTCATCTTGTATTTGCTTATTCTCAACAATATTAACTCTGACAATATAGTTAGACATGAAATAATTGTAGAAAAAAGTAATTAAGGTGAAAGGGAAAACTGTGTGATGACTTTATTACTATATACGTTTTTCTTGTTTTAGACCAAAAGTAAATAAGATGCTCTGACTTGTGATATTTGACTTAGAGTAATACCATTCTAAGTTCTATTTTAATTTAGTGTGATTGTTCGATTATCAGTATTATTGTTTTGTTGAAACAATACTAGTTTCAAATGGTGAATGTTAAAATTCATTGAAATCTCTAAACCTCTCACTACTACAAAATTAGGATATTACCACCCCAAAGGACATCCCATTTTTAAAATTGGGTAGCTAAAAAGGAAGGCGGTGGCATTTTTGTAATTATTAGTATGTAAGGAAAACTTTAGATGTCCCAAATTTGAGTTGGGATGCCCAAAGTTGAGATTAGGTGACCCAAATTTAAATTTGTGATGCCTAAAGTTCTTCTTGGCCCGAAATCTAAATTATCCAAATTTTTTTGAGTGCCAGAAGCTGGGTTTAGACGTCCCAAAAAAATTTGGGACGCTTAAGATCTTTTTTGGAACTCCTAAGGTCAGACCTTAAGCGTCCCAAATTGTTTTGGGACGCCTAAAGTCCTGGTTTAGGCATCCCAAAAGAGTCTTGAGACTCCTAAACCTTTTCATTTCACACCTCACTTTCAGATTTTGACCACACCCGTGACCCTTGTTTCATTCCCTATTCCCAGCATCCTCCTTCATTTGACCACTTTGTTATTTTGACCACCCATGACTTCTTTCATTTCCCATTCCAGCGCATCCCTGCCTACGTTTTTTTCTTTTCTTTTCGTCACCGACTCACCGTCCTCCTCTCCCTCTTACCACCATCATCCCTGTCCATGAGCATCGTCCATGTATGTCACCATCCTTCTTTCATTCCCCATTCCAGCTTCCCTGTCTGTGTCTTTTCCTTTTCCATCACCGTCCTCCTCTCCCTCTCACCACCATCATCCATAAGCATCATATAGCTCACTCACCGTCATCACTCTCTCTTTTTTCCTTTACTGGCACTCTCTCATTGATCTTCTACAGTCCTCCTCTCCCTCTCAGCACCATCATTAGCCATGCTCGTCTCTCACTATCCACCCTTGTTGCCGTGGCATCGTTGCCGTGGCATCCTCCCTCCCTCTCCTAGATCTCACACCAGCAGCCGTCGACCTCTCTCACAATATGTTTATATTGTTTTTTAAATATTATGGTTTGTATGATTTTTGTATGCTCTGTATTTTTTTTCTGCCAATTGTATGCTCTGTATTACTTACTTCATTTCAAAACTCCCTCACCATTGTAGCATGCTTGATAATTCGAAAGTAGCTTATATTAACTAGCTAGCTCCTTTTCATCAATTACAATTCTTAAAAAACATGGTGAGAAATATTTATTCCTTCCTTGAAGATGCTTGTTTATTTTATCATTACTAATTTGACAGTTCATTAATTAGTAATTAACTGTTATTGTTATTGTTGAAATTAAAAACATGATTTTTATTGTTGGAGTCCTCTATGTCAATGATATATTCCTTTAGAAATATAAATGAGTTTTTTTATCAAACTCTTTCGCAGCTATAATTTGGTTACCCTCTTTTTACACTTGTTATTATTAAAAAATTGTTTGGGAAAAAAATCAAAATATTGTATATAGCACATTTTTGTAAAGAAAAAAATGTAAATTAATAAATTGTATAAAATATAAGATTTGTCAATAAAGCTAAGGCCTAAATAAGAGAGTCATTCTTTGAATTAAGCTAAGAATGACAATAAATAATTTTTATTGGGATATTTGTATATAGCAGTCTTTAAAGATCACGAGAGTGACCACTCGAGTGATGTAACAATTCTTCATCCCTTATACTTCACCATGGTGACTTTGATAGTGTTTTCTTCTCTTAAAGGCATTTTCCAAATAGGTCACTTGAGTAATATGTTCTAAATCTTATTACTTTCAGTTCACCATAGTGAGGGTAGCCAGTAATCAATTTCTAGAAAAATATTTCAATGTTGATCACTCGAGTGATGTATCCAAAATCACTTCATTTCAATTAACCATAGTGATCTCGGCCAATGATTAATTTTCAAAAAGAATTTCAAAGTTGAACACTCAAGGAGTACTCCAGTGATGCATTAAATTTCACATCACCTGTTGTACACCACAGTGATCTATTAAAGTGATCAAGTCTTCTAAAAATAAGTTTAAAAAGATCAGTCGAGTGACCACTCGAGTGACACTAAAATTTTTACATCACTTGCATAGCACCACAATGACTTAAAGTAGTGCTCAGTATTTTGGAAAACCTGTTGCCAAAAGATCACTAGAGTGACCACTCGAGTAATGAGATAAAAATGCATCACTTTTACTATACTATCATGAGCTAGCTGTGATATATTTTCTTTTAAACTAAGATAAAGCAAGATCACTTAAGTGACCCTTCTTATGTTCATCACTCTCACATCACCATAATGAACTAAGCAAGTGATCTGTTTTTTTTTCAAAGACAACTTTATAGACAAATTGAAGATCACTCGAGTGACTGTCAACACCCTTATTTATTCCAATATTAACTAGAGTAGCAATATGCAATTCGGTGGGCACACAGGAATAACATAGATATACTGATAATGAGTACTTGATTATATTATAGGAATTCCCCATAGGGATTGTACATAATGCTTATAGATTAAAATATAATTAAAGCTTGTAGATAACCAACTGCTTCTCCAGGACTAAACCAGAACCTTCTGTATTTTCCTCGTGTAGTCCTCTTTTCTATTCTCAGCATACCTTCTGTTCTTACCTGTCTAAATGGTTGGTTAGGGAGGGGTAAGATTCGGGGGAATCTCAGTAGTAAATAGTTACCATAATGCATGCAAGATATATGCTATAAGAATGACATGTTAGCTTTAGTTAGATTCTTGCCCCATAATGACATTTTTGTATGCTCAATATTTCATGCAACATGTCTATGGCCATAGTATAAACAGAAACAAAGCTTCATTATTCAAATATGCTCTACACAATCAAGTAAAGCAATCACATACAGCACTACACAAGCAGAAATATCAAATACATGTGTAACCCCCTTTCACAATTAAGGCCGAGATTAGTTCGTAAAAATGTAATTAATGTGGAATTAGAGACCGTAATTGATTTGGGACTTATTAAAGAAATATTTTGCCCAAAATCGGATTTGCAAAAACTTTTCTAAACTCAATTACAATGGTCTCATATTCCCATTTTAATACAATATGGCCTGTACAAGTTGATTTCATTTACAAATATCAGAGTGCAAAATATATTCCCGACTCACTCGGGTTCCATTCAAAAATAAAAAGGGATTTACACAAGGCACGAAGCCTACAATTCATACCCTTTTTCTTGGGGATTACACAAAGTCTACAATATACAATTCCAAAATATACAATGATAACCCTCCACTCCAAAAGATACTCCTAAATAGGAGCTCTAACTACTCTTCGTCGCCCGCTTGCCTTTTGATCCTTCAGCCCTGTCTAAAAGGGTTAATTTTGGGAGAGTGAGATTCTAAAGAATCCCCGTAGTAACAAGTCAATCATATAATGTACAATAATAATGCATGCAATCAAATCACTATCCACACAAGCAACTACAACGGCAGTTACAACGGCAATGGTTAGTATGACACATGTCATCCCTGACGATTGCTCACGCTGAATTGCTCACGTTGTATTGCATCACAACAATCAACACAGTATAATTCACCACAGCTGGGATCCATATAAAGCATATCATAATCGCAAGCCATATAGGCAAGATACACACACGCAGCCCACGGCTGGTTTCACAAACGCCGCCCCCAAGGGTCGGATTCACAAAGATCCATGTCGATTACGACGGCAGTCCAACGGCCGACCTAGGGATGACCACTGTCACTCTCTATACGGCTCACGCTGACCTGCTCACGCCGTAATGGACCATGGCACACAATTTACAAGTTCAATGATAATATATGCATGCCAGAACATCATACAAGATATGAGAGAAAAGTCACTACCTGAGTTCTTCCGGGCATGTCCTAGCGCCGGTCTCTCCCGAGGAAGGCAAATATCAAATCCTATTTTCACAATTAGGGACGAAGAGTTATTCTCTATTCCAAGACTTAATTCACTTTATAATGCTTAATTGGTTAACATTATTGCTCTTTTAGAGTCACTAAATACTCCTAACAAAACTCCTAAAGGGTTGGAAGAACTATCCCAAAGATCCCTTACTCGAAGGCAAAACACTCATTTTTTGTCATCTCACTCGAGCACAGATGCTCTCACTCGAGCACAAGTACGGACATTACTCGAGCACAAATGCTCTCACTCGAGCATTGGTACGGACAGCACTCGAGCACAAGAGAAAGTGAGACTACGAGTTAGCACCCGAGAGCACAAAGAAACTTTCAGGAACTAGCTCACTCGAGCACACATAACCTCACTCGAGCATAAGGCCAAATGCCTCACTCGAGCACCCGCGAGAGAAGTCCAAGAAGTGAGGACCCGCAAGCACACAAAGCTCTCAAAGAACTGGATCACTCGAGCACACACGGCTCACTCGAGCACGGTGCCCATACCCGCGAGTGAGAAGGCACACTCGTGCACCCTTCCAGCGAGTGACAACCCGAGAGCACCACCCCCCACCTAAGGCACAAGCCCACTCGAGCAGACACCCAGTGCTCGAGTGAGAAGGCTATGCTCGTGAGTGTCAGAGCACACTCTTGGAATCCACCCGCAAGTGAAGACCCGAAAGAAAACCTTCACTCTGAACTCACACCGTCACTCGAGCAGCCCCAAGCTCACTCGAGCATGATCATCCTTCACTCGAGCACAACGCAATGCACTCGAGCATTGCTCATAAAAACCCAGACGAACTCGAAGCACAAAAGTGAAAAACCACACAGCACTCGAGCAGAGTTCATCCCTGCTCGGGTGATATTCATCCCTCACTCGAGCAGACCCATCTTTGCTCGGGTGATGCTCATCCTTCACTCGAGCAGACCCATCCCTGCTCGAGTGAATCCATCAGATAGCAGAAACGCAGAAACAGAGGCACTCTCCTTAACCTTTGCCCAATTGATTCCTATGGATATAAACTTAACCCCAAAGCCATTCCCACACAAAAACACCCAATAAACTCAATGGAATACTCAAAATCATCAAAATCCTACTCCATTATCATGCTTTGGGTTTTGGGCAACAATTTCAACTAAACACTAATCTTAACCAAACTTCACATTTCAATTACCAATCAACCTATCTATCCTAAACTCATTCCAAAACACCATTCTCATACCAAAAACATACCAAATGAACAGTGACACTCATTTTTCAGATTCAAGCCCAAATTTTCCAGAATTTATAAACTACTTCAATTGGTATGAAACTTAGATAGATAGATTGAGTTCCCTTACCTCTTTCACTTTTCCAAAGACACTCTTTGATTCACCACCTTCCAAACTTTCGTGAAGCACAGATCAGCACCAAATGGCCACACTATACACACCAAAATGAAGCCCATGATTCAAGGATCAACATTTAAGAAGGGAACGTGAGCAATGGAGATCATTTACTTATCCAAAAATCAAGCTTTTCCTTTCTTCCTTTCTTCCTCTTCAATGGCCGAAAGAGAGAGAGAGATGAGATGGAGAGATGGAGTGAGAGAGGAGAGTAAAAAGTAACCTTTTGTCCTCTTGTGGCCTCATCCAATGGCCTCCACACTGCCACATGTCAACATCTCAGTCATTCCCACAATAAGCTCACACAAGCTTAATACACTATATTCCGACCCACGGTCAAGGAATCTCAACCCTTGATCTTAAATACCACACATATGCAATAATATTTCCAATTTCCACTAATTATGACATAAATTAATATTGTCATAAAATACATAATAATCCCAATTAAACCCATAATTATCCATAATAATCATGATTATCCCTTAATCAAAAATTGGGATATTGCAACATGCAAATAAGGTAAGTTCACCACCTCTTGTCTTAAGTCCTCCTCTTGTAGCTTTTCTGTTTCCAACCATTGAAGATGCTTCTTCTTGACTTCTCATGGCCCTAAATAAAAACCCATATTATTAGAGCCACAAAAATGAATATCCAAATAGCTACATGGGCCTTTTGGACATGTCTCTTATTTTTGGCCTAATACTTATGACAATTCAACACAATTGCGTGCCATAAATTCATAGGTTAGCCCAATCTGCTAGTTTTGTTAACCAAATTTTAGAAATTCATAATTAATTCTGTAAATTCAAATGGGTTGGTTCTAGGTTCTATAAAAATCTATTTAATTCATCTTTCAATGGAAAATATTATAGAGTCCCAATTATAACCACATAGTTCCAGAAAATTTGTCAAATCAAGTTTGCCATAGATTTCTTTCTAGATTTGGGGCCAAACTTTGAAAAATCATAACTTCCAATCTACTAGTCCAAATGACTTATATTACCTATCAATTTAAAGCCCAAGATGTTTTTCTAATCATGTTAAATTTCATGGCATTTCGATGAAGTTTGACCGATCAAAAACACGTTGCAAGTTCTCTGCCTCTAGGAAACAAATTCAGGTAGATTTGAATACAAACTTCCAAAATCATTATAAAACCTCTTTTAACCACATAATCACAACCTTAATCATGATTAATTAAAATTTAGGCAGCACCTCCCCTTAGGGTTTGGTGTTCCCAAAATCACAGAATCATAAAAACAAAGCCATAAATAAACAACAACCACAAAAAATCAACAAGAAGAGCAATGTTTGTTGGATTACCTCTTAATTCTCCTCTTTCCCTATCTAAACCGTGGCCTTTCTCCTATCTCTTTCTCTTGATTTTGATCTTGCTACATGTGTGTTTAAGAAGGAGTAGATATTAGAAGAAAATTTCCATGAATTTCAAGGTGAGAACAAGTGGAAATTGCTTGTAACTTACCTTGATTGTACCTCTTGAACTTTTGTGATCTTTGTGTTCTTGTATCTCTTCAACACACACACACACACACTCTCCTTGTTCTTATGTTGGAAAAAATAATAAAGAAGCAAAAGGGATATGGCTTCTTGAAATATCTCATATTTGCTTTTGGAAATAATATTTTTTAATGCAAATAAGCATGTGCATGTTTTACTTGGCCATTAATTTTTCCCTCTTGAATTGATATGAGCCAAGTAAATTATTTTCCTTTCTTGCTCCCTACTTTAGCCAAAATTTATCCCAATTAAAGGAAAAACATATGGCTTCTTGCTTTATTTGTCAAATGACCAATTTGCCCTTATATTTTTTCCATTTTCGCACTTTGCTGGAAATCTAGCAGAATTTTCATCAGACTTTGAAAATTCATATCTAATTGTACAAATGTCCAATTGGTATGCTTCTATAGGATATGTAACCCTGATTAAGTCTATTTTTAGGAAAAAATATAGCCTTTAGCCTTTAACAATTACTCAATTCACTCACCTTTTGGGTGAAAGGCTTGAACTAACAATTGCTATGTCATCGTCTTCAACCTTCAGCTGGGTCGTCTGGACCAAATTAGAGCTCTAGGGGGTCTTTATGACCTATAAGCTTTGGAAGGTCATATTTTCCTCATTTTAGCCTTATTTTTCATGTTCTTGATGTTATTGGAATCATACCAATAAGCTCTACAAATCCATGGCTTTGATTAGCACTAATAACATCATTTTCAAAGAAAAAATTTTGAGTTCTTTGGCAACAATGACAATGTGACTTGCCAATTTCTCTCCTTTGTATCTCCCTCGTCAAAACTTCATTTGACATTTTCTAAGGGTCATTGTAATCATCTCTTTTTGCGAACACCCTTATTTATTCTGATATTAACTAGAGTAACAATGTACAGTTCGATAAGCATACAGGAATAGCATAAATATATTGATAATAAGTACTTGATTATAGAAATTCACTACAGGGATTGTACATAATAATTACAAATAGTGTAGCTGCACAGGGCTACTAGGGTGTCTAAACTTTGCTAAAATGAAATGTAGACATATTCTCGTCTTCGTTCTACCGCTTCATTTTCCTCTTGCAATCCTCTTCTCTATGCTCAACATACCTTCTATTTTCACTAGTCTAAATGGTTGGTGGGTGAGGGTTAGATTTGGGGGAATCTCAGTAGTAAACAGTTACCATAATGCATACAAGATATATGCTATGTGCATGACATGTTAGCTTTAACTAGAAGCATATCCCATAATGACATTTTTGCATGCTCGATGCTTCAATACTATACTCATGACCATAGCATAAATAGAAACAGATCCCCATTATTCAAATATGCTCTACACAATCAAGTAAGGCAATCACATACATCACTACACAAGCATAAATATCAAATACATGCAAGTAGGTTAAGTTCACTACCTCTTCTCTTGAGTCCTCCTCTTCTACCTTTACTCTAACCATTGAAGATGCTGCTTCCTTGTCAACTCATGACCCTAGACATATAACCATATGACTTGTTAGAGTCATAAAAGTGAGCCATGTCTTCAATTCCTACATTCCCCTTTAAATGTCACAATTTTGTAGGTCAAACTAAATTTGCCAGCATTGACCCTAAACTTTGAAAAATCATAACCTATTCTCTAGGACTCCAAATGAGGTGGTTCAAAGTCCTAGGCAAAGCTCCTTAAGTCTAATTTAAGGAAAAAATATTAACCACTACCAATTACAGGGTTCAAATTCCCAGAATCCTTGACCAACTTCACAGAGCAAATGTATAATCACTGAAGTACAAATAATAAATATAAGAAATAGAGTACTAAGAATGTGTTGATGGGTGTATGTTCGTATGTTCTTAGTTATTTCTATTCCTTGTTGAATGTTCCCATATTTATAAATGAATTATCGTAAGCGTTGGAACAATTTCAACTTGTCCATTAGAGTCGCGCAACTATGTTTGACCATTCTTCGAATTTGAAAACTATCTGTTTATAGTAGATGAGCGTTCAGACGTTTTGTTTGACTTTTAACTCATTACATAATCTCTTCATTGTTTCTCTACAAATATACTTATAATACTAATACAATGAAAGGTTAATCATATAGATAACAAATCAATGAGTAATAAATCAAAAAACATGATTACTTGAGTGGTTACTCGGGTAATCAAGTACCATTACTTGAGTAACCCCTCGAGTAATCTCATTAAAAATAAGGCAGAGAGTAAGTGAAAGTTTTCTGACCAGATTACTCGGGTACCCCATTGAGTAATTCACTTCACAAAAAACTTTTGCATATCTGGTTACTCAAGTGATCCCCAAGTAAAGATTCAAATTACTTTCTGATTACTCGAGTAAACCCTTGAGTAATGTCATCCAAATCTTGGCTGAGTACCTGCTTCTTTTCTTACCTGATTACTCAAGTAATCCCTCGAGTGATTCAGTCTTTTGATTTAAACTTACTCAAGTGATCCCTCGAGTAATGTTCCTTTTAAAATCTGGTTACTCGAGTAATCCCTCAAGTAATGTCAGTCATTTCTAGGCCGAGTGCTATTAGATGATTTCTTCTTTGATTACTCGAGTGATCCCTCGAGTAATGTTTCAAATAACTTTTTAGATTACTTAGTGATCCCTCGAGTAATGGCATGCAATATTTGACAGAGAGTTTTCTGGAACAATTTCTCACACATTGCTCAAGTGATCCCTCGAGTAATAAAGACCTTTACCTGAGGGCTTACTTGAGTAATGCCATAAAAAATCTCACAGTGTTCCTTTCTCCTATACTCTGTCTTTCCCTTCATTTTCTTTACTTGAGTACCTACTCGAGTAATGCTTTTGCCTGCGACCAAGAAATTAGTTACTTTGTTCAAACCTTTTATTTAAAACTTTTGTAATATTAATCCAATCTTTATTATCATCAAAACATATGAGATATAACATTATCCCCCTTTTTGATGATAGCAAAACTTGGTGATTTTGAACAAAGTTTTTGAAATTGAGTTTTCAATCATATGCTTCTTGATAACTTTTCATATGAAATCTTTTGTTCAATTTAAGCTTGAAAACTCTTTTGAAATGACTTTGGGAAGATCATTTTGAATCTAAATCTAATGATTTTGAGAAATTTAATATTTGAAATCTTTTTGAATCCAATTTTAATGATGTTAGAATCAAAAGGTCATAATTTTGTAAATATGTTCTAATTTGTTCACCTTGCATACATAATAAAAAATTCATTAGTCCACAATGTAATATAACTTCAATTGAAATTGTAGGATGAGTTCATGATAACAATATAATCAAACTTTAAACAAAAACTAATAAAGCTAATCAAGCTCCTTAAAACCCTACACACCCATATCTATATGTATTCTTTTACAAAATCACATCACATCATTTTTCATAAAATCACCCAAGTTCTTCTCCCCCTTTTTGTCTTCATCACAAGGGTAGGATCAATCAAGAGAAGGGGTATGACTTGATGGCTTACTGCAGAGATGGGAGTGATAGGAAGAGGTGTAAAGCTAGAGCCGTGTGAGTCATCTGAACTTGAAGAATCTGAAGAGGAGCTAGAAGGTTCAGGGTCTAGAAGTACTAGAGGAGGAACCACAATAAGATCCTTTGGAGGACTTTGTGGAACTGGGACCTGAGAAGAAATCTCCACTTCCACTATTCTTTCAGGTGATTGATGATCACTAGAGGAGACAACCACCTCCTCAGTGCCTGTTGGGGATACAATGGGTATTGGTATAGGCTGAGTTGGTTGAATAGGATCATTGGCTGTGATGTATATGTGCTTAAAAATAGATGATGGGTCAGGCATAGTGAATAAGAGATTGCTTAGAATAGAAATAGGTATGGTAGGAGGAGGGGCTGATGAGGGTCCAGGCTCAGAAAGTTGGTTCTGGCTCAAGAATAAAAGAAGGTACAGAAGAACCATGAGTAGAGGGGTTAGATGCCATTGCATCAAGTCTGGCATGGAGTCATCTTAAAAGCTTACCTTAGGCCTATTGTTATGCCAACATCTCTTAATACCTCTTATCTATTTTCTCCACAATCTCTCCCATCTTTACATTCATATTAGTTATCAACTTAGCATTTGTATTTGCAATGTCGATATGAAAACCCTTTAGGATATTCTCTAAAAATGTCTGTAATGTGGCACCAAAAAATGGAGGGGATGTGGATGCTGGAGCAGAAGATTGTGTCTCATCCAATCGACTTGTTACAGTTTTGGTCTTCTTCTTTTTAGGACTTGACTCAAGTGGGTTCTTCAGGGGTAGTGCCATATGTAACTTCCCAATTTGGTTTCTTCGCACTGGAATTAGCCTCTCGATTGGTTCATTCTTCTCCAAGTACCAAATCTTGTTCTTTTTGAGAAACAAGGATATAAGTTAAGGATAAGGCATAAGAGTGGTGATTTTTCCTTTAAATCTGTATCTCTTAATCACAGCAAAAATGAACTCACCCAAGTCCTTTTTCTCTTTGAGAAAATGAGGCAAATTTTCTGTAATCCCTCTTTATAAAATGAGTGTAATTATTTTCTTCATTCACTATGACTCTTGAATAGATATACTATAAGACTATGTGAAGATCGCAAATATCACTTGGATTGAAACCAAGGGGTCCTACTATCTTACCAGGTCATAGAATAGAGAACAGCTAGTTTGAATCAAAATTAGAATAGTTATCATCAGGTGGGTCCTCTATTCCTAACTAGGTGTTGATTTTGGAGGGTGAGATTAGGATTTCTTGCCTCTAACCTTAGAAAACATTTCTTCTTCAAGGGAATTTCTAAGAGGATCATTGACAGGTTCTAAATTATAATAGAAATGTCTCACTATCTTGGTGCAAAATGGAAGTTTAATTGAAAGCCAAGGCATATAGGACATAAGATAAGGATTAGGGTTGAATTTCAATACCTCTTGAAAAACACTGAGGTCAATGAAGTGCATCTTGCATACTTTTCTCTTTGAAAAATGGTCTTTGAATTTTTAAGACTCCTCAATCTTCTTCATATTGAATCCCTTTGGGGGGAATGTAATTTCTTCTTCCCTGTCTTCTGGTTCCTTTAAAGATTGTCCCCTTTTCTTGCCTTTTAATTGAAAGGCCTCCTTAAGAATGCTTGCCATTGCTTTGGCAAGGTTTTTATCAAACTTTGTCCCTTTAGATGGCTTCTCAGAGAAAAAGAAAGTGTTAGAATCTGAAGTAGGAGGAGTTGGACCCTTGGTTTTTTGCTTCTACTAAGGGGAATATCTTTCTTAGATTGAGCTCTTGTGGCAGTGGCACTACTACAAAAAATGCTTTTAATGTCCCTTTTTTGGGCCTTTTAACGTTTGTAAATAGGGGGACATCTATTTGAGCGACATAGAAAAAAAATGTCAATAACATCCATAAAAAAGGGGATGTCTATAGTCAGGACTTTAGACGTCCCCACTTAAAACTGGGGACGTTTAAAATTTTAGGGACAATTTATGTTAGGATCGGCTAGCACAACGGAAGAATTTTTAAAATTTTTACCGATCCTAATCGAGGATCTATCAACGGCGTTTAAATCGAGTTAGCAAGATCCGTACCTTTTTCAACTTAGGGTTTTTATGATCTCTAGGAGCCAACACCTCAGGTTTGCTCCCTCTATCGGTATCCACACGAATGCTCTCCAACAGAGACTGTGTGCTAACGCCTCCAAATGTCTCCTAGGGTTTCCCTTGCGGCTCTGAATTCTCATGCTGTATGAGTATATCTGCTCTATCAACTTTATAACCTATGAGGGCTATAATCGAATTTCAAAATTAATCTTCATTAATTTTGAAATTAATTAACAATTAATTATCTTAATGAGCTAATTAAATAAATTCAGTTTGAATTAAATCTGTCCAACAGTTTTAATTTAACCTATTTATTTAATCCAAATAAAAAGCCATTAGATTTAAGTCATCTTCATAAATTAAATCTGAGATACTATATCTCTATCATGTTAGTTATTAAATTTAATATATCTTAATAGATTAAATTTAAAACTAACACAATATTATAATATCATATAATATACTCACACATATATAAGATATGTATTTTGAAAATATATATCTATATAATATTATTAATGAATTTTATATTATATATATAAATATATAATTCGTCCACCCTAAATTAAATATTATCTCGTGTTGGGCCATTCTTGTGTGCGACCCTATAGGCCTATATGAAGTTGGCAGTGGGCCAATAACTGTACTAACTCAAAAGTCGCAAGAGGCCTCTAGTAAGTCATTACGACTATCCAATTCATATAAGGATCATTATCACGATGCAACCTGTCATACAACCATGTCACATCCCTTTTGTCACATGATATGTATATCAAAGATAAGGCATGGATAATGTCATCCTCTTGTTCCTGACCATTACTTTCTTGATTCCTGTGTAGCCTGACAATAGAAATGGAAACTCCTTTGCATCGTAGTATGGCCATACATTTCTAAGACTCACTCATCAAGGGGCCCAGTAATATCTCTCTATTAATGTGAGGGACAAATTCCATCTTGATCATTCATATTTGTAACGCCCCAAATTTCGATTAAGGGCTAATTACAATTCTTGTGAATGATTATGTGGATTAATGTGGATTTGAGATCCGAATTATTATTGGAAATGCCCAACACCTTGTATTTTAGCATAATTATGTGATGAAATAATTATTGGGCTAAAATAAGGGTAAATGGCGCATAAAGAAGAGGAAAAGAATTAAATATGTGTTGTATGGGAATTTTAATTAATATGCCATAATTGTTGGGAAAATTGAAAGAATGGCCATAAGTTAGTAATTAATGGAGCAATTAATTACTAAGAGAAAATGAGGTGTGAGAGTAAATGGCTAATGGAGGGATTAAGTGGCTAACTAGTGGTTTACTTTGTGAGATTGCATGAGATGAAGACAAGTGTCAAGTTGGGATGAAGTAAGAAAGTGTAGAAAAGTCAAGAAAATATTTTAATATCATTTCTCTCTCTCTCCCTCTCTCTTTGTGCGTTTAGGCATGGGTTTGGGAGACAAAAATCTGATCCCATCATGCTTCATCATCATCTTCATCTCTCTTCCTTCTCTCTCTTTCGTTCAGCCATGGCAACCCAAGGGAGAGGAAGAACTTTGTGTAAAAGGTGAGTATTTGACCCTCTAAATGGCTTCTAATGGAAAAAATCTCTTCTATAAAGTTGTTCCTTGGAGTGAGAGCTTCAATTTGATGGTTGTAGTTTCTCCATTTGTGGTGATTTGAAGACTCACAAAAATATAGAAGTTGGAGAATCATGAAGTGCCTTTAGGAAAGTTGTTGAGGTGAGTGAAAGCTTCATTTTCATATAAGTTTTGTGGCCATTGGTTGGGCCTTGAATTTCTTGAAAATTTGCCCTAATTTTTGTGATTTAGGGTCTTGGGGAGTATGGTATGTTGTTGTCATGGAAATGGTGCCTTGTTTAGTGTTTTGAATTGATGGAATTGCACTGAAGCTTAAATGTGAAGTTTGGCACCTTTTGTGTTGGTTTTGTGCTTTGGTCAAAACAGGGCTTGTTGATAGGTTGTGATTTAGGTCATTTTGAGGTTACCATGTGTTCCTTGTGAAAATTTATGTGGGAATAGGCTTGATTGTTAATTTTGGAGTCATGGGACACTTTGGTCGAAAATTGGAAAATCTGTCCCTTGGAACTCTGTTCTGGGCAGTTTATTTGTGTGGACGTTTTGAATGACCAAATTATTTCAGAAAATTGTGAAACTTTCTAGTCTTAAAGTTCACATCCCAAGATTGAAAATGGACATATATTTTGTGTCATTTCGTTTAGTATTCTATGAGATATGGTTGTCCAAAGTTTGGGATTGAAACAGAACTTTGTTTTGGGGCAGTGTGAATTTTTGTGTAATTCTGGAATTTTATGGTGATTTCCTGTAATGGTCCATATTTTTCCTATGAAGAGGACTTATATACCTTTCATTTGGCTTTGGAATCAACTCGTTTCGATTTTTCTAGAATTAGTTATGAATTTTGGAAGTTCAGCTAAGAATCAGGGAATTTCTTGGCCTCGGCCCAAGGTGGCTGGCCGAGGCCCAAATCTTTCTGACCTGATTCTGGCTGTAGCCCATGGGTGGCTGGCCACGGCCAGTGACCTTCTAACCATATTTTGGCCGAGGCCCAAGGAAGGGCTAGCCACAGCCAACCCCTGTGTTCCAGCACTTTGAGTTTTCGAAAGGAGATCTCTAACATATTGTTTCCCAACCTTTTAGGGCTTTTATTAGAAGCATTTATGGCCTCTTAAGGGTCAATTATGATAACCAAATTTAAGTGATATGTAAATAAGAATTTGGAAAATAGAATGATCCTATGTCCTTGATTTGGTTATAGGGTCAGATATTCACCCTGATCATGGTTCGATATCTGCTCGGATCGCGAATAGTCGATGCTAGAGCATACGTGGAAAGAATAAGGGTAGGGAACTTACCTCTCCTGCATGTATTGATATTTGTGTTTGTGTATTGATGCATGTTATTGCTTTGTTTGATTATGTGAAACATATATGAATGATTGAAGCTCTGTTTCTATTTATGCTATGGCCATAAGTATGTTGTTGAAACATCGAGCATGTGGATATATCATTATGTGAACACGAGTTATTGTGATGTAAGCATGTCATGCATTAAACACTTATCTTGCATGCATATTGGTATCTGTTTCCTACTGGGATTCTCTAGAATCTCTCCCTCCCCTACTAACATTTTAGATAGGACAAGTGGCTCGAGGAAGGAGTAAGCGACTAGGGTCGGCGAGAATCCCTTATGGGCATTTGTATTTGGTAGTTGGTTATTGTTATATGCTGGGATAGTTGTATATGTTCAGATGATATATTAGAATGCATAATTGGATATTAGATGTATATGTGCTTGGATGTCTATTGGGTTATTTGGTTATGTATTGGAGATGGATTTGTGTAATCCCCATTGAGGAATTGTAAAGGGCGTATGTGCCCTATGAATCCTTAGTAAAGGTATGAATCTGGGTTTGCTGGTATTATTATTGTGCACTCTGATATTTATATAAATGTGATTTATCTTCATGAAGTAATTGTATTCAAAATGTAAATGTGAGACCAGGTTAAAGTGTTGTTAAATGTATATGTGAAAACCCTATCTTAAGGATGGGGAATGTAAATCAATTTTGATTATTATTGGCCTCTATTTCATTTTAATCATGTATTTCAGATATAATTATGGAGGGGGTTACAATATTCCTCTGCATGAAAAACAACCAAGCCCGATCATAGCCTTTATCATCACCTAGTCAAAAGTGACTCTTGACTAGTTCAAAGCTTAGCAACTCTCATGTAGGAATCCATGATGACCTCAGGTTTAAGAGCATTGTGACGTGGTTATACATGAGAAAAGCTTATGACTTTATCCGTGTAGCTTTCTCATAGTGGTCGGTCCAGCACATTGTACTCTTACAAGTGCCTAAGACTTTGATGCGTATCTCCATATCTTATCAAAGTCATACTGGTCTTATTTCATCTTTGCTCTCGCATAGATAACCGACCAGGGACATTTTAGGATAATCTTTATGACTTATCTAAGGATACAATTATCATAGTTAACATGCAAATAATATGATAACAAAATGGAGAAATTTCATTAAATTAATAGTGTTCAAAGTACAATGATTGGGCATTTGGATACAATTTCCAACATCTTGCCACTTACCCTAGGTACAATCATTAATTTGCCTAATTCCCATTGTCCTAACATGACGCTCATGCTTTACCTGTACAAGCGGCTTAGTAAGAGGATCAACAACATTGTCTTCCCTTGCTACTTTATATATCTTTATATCACCTCTATCATTGATTTCTCTAATAAGATGAAATCACTTGAGTATATGCTTGGTCCTTTGATGTGACCTATGCTCCTTGGTCTATATAATAGCACTACTATTATCACAGAACAAATCTATTAGATTTGAGATGGTAGGCACCACCCCTTGTTCAGTAATGAACTTTTTGATCCAAACAACTTCTTTAGCTGCATCCGATGTTGCTATATACTCAGCTTCTATTGTAGAATCTACTACAATGCTCTGCTTGGAGCTTTTCCAGCTTACTGCTATACCATTCAGGAGGAATACGTATCCAGATTGTGATTTAAGGTTGTCTTGGTTAGTTTGAAAACTTGCATCTATGTAACCAGTTATATAGAGCTCATCAACGAATCACTTATAGACAAAAAATAGGTCCTTAGTCCTTCTTAAGTACTTTAGGAGATTCTTGACCGCATTCCAATGACCCTCACCAGGATCTTATTGATATCTACTAGTTATGCTTAAGGCAAATAAGATATCTGGTCGAGTACATAGCATGGCATACATGATGGATCCAATGGCTGAGGCATATGGAACCTTACTTATGCGATCTTACTGATGAGGTGTAGTAGGACATATATAATTACTAAGATGGATGCCATGAGACATGGGCACGTAGCCCCTTTTTGAATCCTGTATACTGAACCTATGCAGTATCTTGTCTATGTATGTGCTCTGATTTAGGCCTATTAGTCTTGTGGATCTATCCTTATATATCCTAATCCTTAGGATATAGGTGGTTTCACTTAAGTCTTTCATTGAAAAGGACTTTCCTAACCAAGACTTGACACTCTGCAAGGTAGGAATGTCGTTCCCAATGAGTAGGATGTCATTTACAAAAGCACTAGAAATACAACTATGCTCCCACTAACCTTCTTGTACACACAAGGTTCATCGATGTTTTGAGTGAATCCAAACTCTTTGACTACTTTATCACAATGATGATTCCAGCTCCATGATGTTTGCTTCAATCCATAAATGGATCTTAAAAGATTGCAAACTTTACCATAGTCCTTTGGACATATAAAACCTTCAGGTTATGTCATGTACACATCCTCAAGGAGCTTTCCATTAAGGAAGGCTGTTTTGACGTCCATTTGTCATATTTCATAGTCATAATATGTTGCAATGGCAAGAATGATTCTGATTGATTTGGCTATTGCAACTGGGGAAAAGGTTTCATCATAGTCTATACCATGAGTTTAAGTGAATCCTTTTGCAACCATTCGTGCCTTGAAGACATTTACATTGCCATCTATGTCAGTTTTCTCCTTGAAAACCCATTTGCACTCGATGGTTTTTACACCTTCAGGTGGATCGACTAAGGTCCATGTAATACCCAAAATTTTGAGACTTGAGGCTAGAGAATAAGCATGAGATTAGTGAATTGCTAAGCCCTGGTTTAGCAAGATTCCAAATGTGGATTAATGGATAATGACTCCAAAAGTGGATGTGGTTCGTGATAAATAAACTCTTTTGGAGATATGGAGTGGATTGTAGTCACTTGTGTTGTAAGCAGCACTAAAAACCCTGGATTTGAATTCAATTGTGGTTTAACATCCAAATTGACTTAGAATAGAGGGAAGGCATGTTTTGTGATAAATGGAACGGTATGATGTGTTTGGTGGTGATTCAAGAGGAACTGCAATAATCAGGGGCAAAATGGTAAAGTTACCAATCAATTGGTCAATTACCGAAGAGGAAACTCATTGGTAACTTCAAGATCAATGGTTAGGATTGATTTGTGCAAGAGATCAAGGGGTGGAAACATATGTGTGTGAGCTTATGTGAGCTTATGAGAGGGGAGCAAGATGTTGACACTTGGCAACTTATGGACCCTAGGATCATGGTCAACATTTCCACTCATTTTCTCCCCCCCCCCCAAAAATATGATAATCTCCTTCATCATCTTCATCTCTCTCTTGTTCTCCATTTCACCTAGCTTAAGAAGGAAAGAGAAATGGAAAGGTAAGGATTTAGCTTGTTTGTTGGCCTCTAATACTCTAATAACCTTCTATAAAGTTGTTCATAGTGATGAGAGCTTTATCTCTATGTTTTAGATTCTTTATTGGAGGTGTTTGAGAGCTTGAGCAAAATTGGAAAGATGGAGGATCAAGAAATTGGTTTGGGAAAGAGGAAGAGGTGGGTATTTGATGACCATAGACCTAACTATTGTGGTTATTGATTGAGTATTGTGAATTGTGATTTTTTGCCCTGATTTGTGGTATTTTTGTGTGGAATGTAATTGGTGGAACTGGGTTGTGTTTTGTGTTGAAAATGGTGTCATGTTGTGGTATTTAGTCATTGGAATTGGTTTGGATTGGATTAGACACATTGGTTGCAAAACTGGAAATATTGTCCATTGGAAATTCTGTCAGGGCAGTCTGTTTGTGTTGGCATTTTGCATGACCAAATGATGTTATAAATTTTGGAAACTTTCCAACCTTAAATTTCACATCCCAAGCTTCAAAATAGACATATAATTTGTGCCATTTCTTTTTGGAAACTGGGAGATATGACTGTCCAAAGTTTGGGATTGAAACTGAACACTGTTTTGGGGCAGTAGTGGATTTTGGGGCATTCTTTATTTTTATGGTGATTTCCAGTAATGACCCATATTTTTCCTATGAAGAGGACTTAAATACCTTTTCATTTGGATTTGGAATGACCTCATTTCAATTTTTGTGGAATTAGTTATGACTTTTGGAAGTTTAGCCAAGAAACAGGATTTTCTTGGCCGCGGCCCAAAAGTTTCTAGGCAGTTTTTGGCCGTAGCCAGTGGATTTGTGGGCCGAAGCCAACCCCCAAAAATAACATTTTGGAATTTTAAAAGGTCATCTTTGGTCAAGTGTTTCCCAAGCCTTTAGGTATGTGTTTAGGCTTTGATTAGCCACCTAAAGGTCATGAATGGTAACTAACTTTAAGTGTTATGAAGTTGAGGATTTGGAATAAAGAATAACCCTATGTCCTTGCTTTGGTTATAGGGTTGATATTTGTTCTGATCGTGAGTAAGCGGGGCTGGAGCATACGTGGAAAGAGAGTAGGGAACATATCTCTTATGCTTGTATTTGATATATGTGTTGGTGTGTTGGTGCATGTCTTAGCTTTGCATGATTATGTGTAATTTGAAGATATGTTTCAATTTATGCTATGGCCATTAGTATATTATTCAAAGCATTGAGCTTACAAATTGTCATTGTGTTAGCATGAGTTATGTGATGCAAGCATGTTATGCATTAAACATCTATCATACATGCATATTGATATTGTTTACCTACTAAGATTCTCTAGAATCTCACCCTCCCCTACTAACCTTTCAGACAAGGTAGTGGATTGAGGATGGAGTAAGTAATCAAGGGCGGCAAGGACTTCCTTTAGGTTAAAGATTCGGTAGTTGGTTATCATAGTTGGGAGTATATGGATTTAGATGTGAATATATGTATGTGGATGAGGATTTGTTATGTATTTAAGATGGATTTGTGTAATCCCTATATGAGGACTTGTAATGGGCGAATGTGCCCTATAAAGCTTGAGTTAATAAATGGAATCCGGAATTGCCAGAATTATTACATTGCATACTCTGATATATTAAATGTGATTTATCTTCATGTAGTAATTGTATTCAGAATGTGAATGTGAAACCAGGTTATAAATGATTTCAAAAGGTATTTGTGAAAACCCTGTCTGGTAGATGGGTTTATAAATGTTATTTGATTGTTATTAGTCTCTATTTTACTTTAATTGCATATTCTAAATATTAATTACAGAAAGGGATTACATTTTTGGTATCAGAGCTACAGTTCCTGGAATCATTATGGAATTGAAGGATATAATGGTCCACCTGGGAATCAGATGTGTAGACCTAGGGTGGAGTTAATCAGACCCATCATCTGATGCGAGAATGGAGGAAATGATTTCTAGGTATGTGAAATTAAGGGTCTAGTTCTCGGGATGAGCCTAGATGTTGGGTGTGAAACCCTAGGTGGTATGATATTACATGCCAGTGATGTCATACTGGACTTGTGTGTTTAAAGGCCCTAAGACCTAGGGAACCGGTGTGCCTTAGGCTGGCAGAGATATTTGAACTTATGTTGGAGTGGATGATGCTCCATGGAAATGAGGGAAGTGATTTCCTGGTTCAATTGAGGTTGAGGTTTATGAGATGAACTATGATCTAAGGATCAGACTCAATAGCTGGGTTGATTCTTAGGAAGTTGATTTGACCTGGATAGTCTGAGGTACCAGAGTATGGTACCATATTTGAATTGAATTGTGTATTAGGTATCCTAAGGTTGCTAGTTGTTAGTCTAGCACAGGGAGAAAGTTCTCCACAGAGGATTCGAATCAGAGAGTGTTATCTACGAAAGTCTTGATCGGAGAGGCTCTTGTGAATTCATCACTTACGGCCTATCGGTGTTGACGATGGGAGGACCGTGCCTTCGGGGCGGTGGAATACGGGGGATGTGTCTTTGTGAGCCGAAAGGCTATTTGTGTGTGTCTTTCACTTGCGGTTGCATGGGGGGTTCCCATAGCGGAGAACTGTTCCACTAGGGTGGTAATTTACCAGGAATTGACTATGTGACTTTGTGAAAGCCGCCGTGACGATAAACTCTGGTGTGCAGCCGCCGTGAAAACGAACCGTAGAATTTTGGAAATATGTTAGGATATCTCAGGTTAGAATTTCTGGAAAAGTATAGCCAGATTAGGTACGGAGGGCTGGGCCAGGTCCTATTGGAAATTTTGCCCAAAAGGCTAACCATTGTACTTTGAACATTGTTAATTTATTGAAATTTCTCCATTCTGTTATCATATTATTTGCATGTTAGACTATGATAATTGTATCCTTGGATAAATCATATAGATTATCCTAAAATATCCTTGGTCGGTCATCTATGCGGGAGCAAAGATGAAATAAGACCAGTATGACTTTGATAAGATATGGAGATATGAATCAAAGTCTTAGACACTTGTAAGAGTACAAGGTGCTAGACCGACCTACTATAAGAAAGCTACACAGATCAAGTCATAAGCTTTTCTCATGTATAACCACTTCACAATACCCTTAGACCTGAGGTCATCTGGATCCCTATATGAGAGTTGCTAAGCTTTAGACTAGTCAAAAGTCACTTTTGACCAGGTGATGATAAAGGCTATGATCGGGCTTGGTTGTTTTTCTCATGCAGAGGAATATGAATGATCAAGATGGAATTTATCCCTCACATTAGTAGAGAGATATTATTGGGCCCCTCGATAAGTGAGTCTAAGAAATGTATAGCCATACTACAATGGAAAGGAGTTTCCATTTCTATTGTCAGCCTACTCAGGCATCGAGAAAGTAATGGTCGGGAACAAGAGGATGACATTATCCATACCTTATCCTTGATCAAGATATCGTGTGACAAAAGGGACGTGACATGGTTGTATGACAGGTTGCATCGTGATAACGATCCTTATATGAATTGGTTAGTCGTAATGTTTTGCTAGAGGTCGCTTGCGACTTCTGGGTTAGTACATTTATTAGCCCACTGCCAAGTTCATATGGGCCTACAGGGTCACACACAAGAATGGCCTAACATGAGATAATGTTTAATTTAGGGTGGACAAATTCTATATTTATATATATAATATAAAATTCATTAATAATATTATATAGATATATATATTTTTGAAATATATATCTTATATATTATATATATGTGTGTGTGTATATATTATATGATATTATTATATTGTGTTAGTTTTAAATTTAATTTATTAAGATATATTAAATTTAATAACTAATATGATAGATTAAATCTAATGGCTTTTTATTTGGTTAAATAAATAGGTTAAATCAAAACTGTTGGACAGATTTAATCTAAATTGAATTTGTTTAATTAGCTCATCAAGATAATTAATTGTTGATTAATTTCAAAATTAATGATGATTAATTTTGAAATTTGAATATAGCCCTCGCAGGTTATAAACTTGATAGAGCAGATATACTCACATGTACATGAGAATTTAGAGCCGCAAGGGAAACCTTAAGAGACATTGGAGGCGCTAGCACGCAGTCTCTATTAGAGAGCATTCGTGTGGATACTGGTAGAGGGAGTGGACCTAACGTGTTGGCTCCTAGAGATCGTGAAAACCCTAAGTTAAAAAAGGTACGAGTTCTTTCTAACCTAATTTAAATGCTGTTGATAGATCCTCGATTAGGATCGGTGAAAATTTAAATAATTCTTCCGCTGTGCCTGCCAATCCTAATAGGTCCTCAGGGGCATTTTTATAAATTTTCATTATAGACTCATATAACCCCCAGAAAGACTATAGAAGTATCTAAATGGTGCATTTGGAAATGTAGGATTCGATATTTGCCTTGACTATGAACGACTTGTGCCAGAGCATGTCAGGAAAGAACAAAGTAGTGACTCTTCTCTTATGCTATGTGTAAATGTATGGTATGTGTGTGTATCATTGTTTTGTGATGATATCTGATGCTGCTACTTATACACTGGTGATAGCTGTCATTATCTAGAGTGAGCTGGCATTATACAGCGAGAGCTGGCGTTATACAGCGAGAGCTATCGTTATACAGCATAAGCTGTAGTTATACAGCGAAAGCTGTTGTTATCCAGCGTGAGCTGGCGTTATACAGTGAAAGCTATTGTGATTATGTATATAGCTATGAGTGCTGTGGTTATGATGAAAGCCATGTGACATTGTGTTGCTATTGATACTGTTGTTAATGGTTGCTTACATGCTATATGTTTATATATTGTATGAGTGATTTGTTACTACTGGGATTCTTTTGAATCTCATTCTTTCCATTGACTAACATTCCAGACAGGGCAAGTGGCTCCAAGGAGAAGCGAACAACCAGGAGCGGTTAGGACTTTATGGGGATGTTATTTTGGATTGTTGGTTATCTGTTTTAGAAAGGGACTACAGTAAATTGATTTTGGGATGTAAATATTATGTTTGATTTTGATCATGTAATCCCTTAGTTGGAACTTATATATGTATGAAACCCGGGAGTTGCTGAGAATTTGGCTATGCACTCTAATATGTATAAATGTGATTTAACTGTATAGATAATTATATTTGATATTTGAACTTGAGACTAGGATAAGGATAAAGTTTTGAAAAAATTTTCTGAAAAACCCACCACAAGGTGGGAGTTTAAAATGAGTTTTAAATTATCCGACGGTCTTCAAACCATTTAATTACGCACTCTCAAATCATAATTATTGTTTTAAGGTAGGGGTTACAGTAGCTTGTGTGTGAAGGAGAGCATCTGCAACTACACGCAGTAGTGGGCATCCAAATAGAGGATGGAAGGTTCTCTCAACGCTGGAGTGGGAGAAGGGTCGCTAAGTGGTTCCTCTAGTGGGTTGTAACTTCCTTTGGTGCTGTGGAAGGCCAAGGATTCTTGGTTCTACGCTCGGAAGTTAACAGTTGTGATTCAAACATCTTTGTCATTTCAGCTTGTAGCTCAGGCAATAGCTGAAGACGTAGCTCTAGCAATAACTCTTGTTAGAGCTTGTGGTGAAGGTTGGCCTGAAGCTCTTGTTTGACTTCCTGGCGAGTCTTGGCCACAAGCTCCCTACTGGGTTTAGCTTGTGATAAATAAAAATGTAAGGCTCGGCCTAAATACTTTATGACATGAACTCCCCCTGCCTCCCTTCAAACATAACCGGGGTGATCTACCTTCCCAATCGCCGTTGACAAGATGTCTGTCCTTTTACTTGGAGTGAACAAACCTTGACTACTATGATCTTCCAGTTCATCCTACTGAATAAAAGTTATCGTAAATGAAAATTAAGCACTCCCAATATGGAAAAAACTTTGTACTTATGCTCTAACTACTTACAATCCTCACGGTAACCTTATCAACAGTCGGATTTATGTACTTCCCACCCTTAATCCTCCTTGCTTTCCATTTTTTGTGACATAGAGGAGGTGGTGGGGCTTGGACCACAACTGTAGAATTTGATGTCGCTGTTTCCTTCATTTTCTCCAACTTTTCTGCCATCATCCTTCGCTCAAGCTTCCAATAACTACCATGAGACATGTAATGCTAATACTTATTAGCTGCTTGTCTTTCTGTATTTGCTACACTTAATTCTTGTGAAAGGAAAAAAATGAACACCGAATCAACAATGGGAACTACATTAAAAAAACACTATGATGAAAGAAATTTTACCAAAAAGTTAGGTTCTTCTCATTATGCCATAAACAACCTCCAGTCCTCTGGAGACAAATGCGAATACTTCTGACATGGATCCTCACCCCTCAGGTCCCCTTGAATGTACTTTCATGTAAGCTTGTTATTGAAATCTTTCCATCATAGACGAACCTCCCTCATCCACTCCTTGTACATCACCGTGGTGTCAGGGACATCGAAGGTTTGCTGTAAGGTAAAAAAATAAGATAATTATATTTGAAGCAATAAGAATAAAGCTATAAATGCAGATGTATCGAAACTTATATACCAAAAGTTCTTGCTAAATCATGTCTTTCATTTTTGGTGAAACCAACTCCAATTATCATAGATAATGCGAACTTTGCTTCGATCTAAATAACCTAAATAGCTAATGAAATGGTCTTCCTCTAGACCAATTGGTTTCATATTGTCATCAAAATTAATATGCTGCCTCTCCTGTTGATGTTGATGACATACAACCAATGCTCCCATTTTTGTGCTGCCTCTAACCCTTCTTCTCGCAACGGGTTTAGGTCTATCCATTTCATTGTCCCTATCACTTTGTGAGTTGGTAGAATTGTCCATATTCCTATAAGCACAAAAATCATTGTTAGATAGGTACATAAATTGCAATAAAAATAACCTACTCTTAGTAGGAGTAAAATAAAAATCACACAGTTATATTTTCTAAGTTAAGCTCTTACTCTATATTGTTTCCCATTCCCTTCACCATGATCATTTCTTACTGTATATTATTCATCATCTACCAATTCTACTTTACTTGTTCTAGGTGGCTTAATTGTGAAAGGTGGTGTGTCATCAAGGTTGAACGTCGGATCACCATTCTTCTGCTTTTTTACTTTGAAGTACAATGGAAATGTTTTTATTTGTAGGATTTGTGACATAAAACACTTGTTTCGCCTGACTTGCTAGAAATGAAGGGCTCATCCCTATAACCTACTCTTTCAAGATCAATTGAGACATTCAAATTGTTTATCTATTACCACAACATTATTGCTAACCCACTTACATTTGAATAATCCCTATAACCCTTATTTTCCAGTTCATCCAACTTTTTAGTGTCAATGAGTTTGTTATATATAGCATTAAAGAAAACACACAATCTTGTTAAAGTGGTTTAAACTTCATCTTTCATAATGCCTCTAACAGCTACTGGTAATAGTTGTTGCATCAACACATTATAATCATGGGACTTCATTCCTACTAACTTCAAATCATCTATTGACACACACCTTCTTACATTCGAAGAATACCTTTGTGGCACCTTAATTTCATACAAACACCCACACAAACTTCTTTTCTCCACTTTTAATAGTGTATACACTTCTGGTTCCATATATACCCTCTTACCATCATCTCTTAGTTATGGATGTAACCATTCTCTTATTCCCATATCAATAAGGTCTAGTCTTGCGCTAATCCCATCCTTAGTCTTCCTGGGTATGTCCAAAGGCATACTGACAAGGCTATCACAAACATTTTTCTCCACATGCATCACATCAATACTGTGTCTAACATCAAGAGTATGCTAATATAGAAGATCAAAGAAAATTGATCTCTTCTTTTATATGTTCTTCTCACTCATAGTCTTCTGATTCTTACTGAATAAGACATTGATGCGTTCGACCCAACTATAAACTTCCTCTTCGGTTAATGCCTTAGGTGCCGTTCCATGCTCCGGCAAGCCTTTAAAATGCTTTCTTAACCTATGATATGGGTGGAACCTATAAAGGAACCTCCTGTGACTAAGGTAGACCGTTTTTCTTTCATGCTTAAGTTGGTAGAAGTGAGTGTTTGCTTCACAGATCGAACATGCTTCATGCCCCTTCACATTGTACCCTGACAAATTTCTGTACGTAGGAAAATCATTTATCATGGTAAAAATCATTGTACGTAACTTAAAGGACTCATTCTTATATACATCAAACACATATATTCCTTCCTCCTACAACTTTCTCAAGTCCTCAATCAAAGGCGCCAAGTAGACATCGATATCGTTCCCTGGCTATTTTGGTCCATAAATCATCATAGAAAGTGTCACATACTTGAGTTTCACACAAAGCCAAGGAGGTAGGTTGTATATTACAAGGAGTAATGGCCACGCACTGTGTGTGCTATTAAGAGTTCCATACAAATTGATGCCATATGTACAAAGCCTAAGCCAAAGATTTCTCGGCTCACTGCCAAATTCAGGGAACATTTCATCTATTTTCTTCCACTGTGGAGAGTTAGCCGGGTATCGAAGATATTTTTCGTCGGATATTCTCTCATCCGAATGCCATCTCAACTTCTTCACTCTTTCTTTAGTCCTAAACAAATGCTTAAAACGTGGTATTATTGGAAGATACCACAAAACCTTTAAAGGTTGCCTTTTAGTTGTCCCATAGCCATAACCACCATCTTTCTTCACTTTGTATCGTGCAGTTGATACTTAGGGCACTCACTTAAACCTTCATATTTCTTTCGGTACAATACACAGTCATTAAGGCAAGCATATATCTTTTTATACTCCATACCTATCGTAGATAGGATTTTCTTGGCCTTATACATACAATTTGGAAGTATATTATTGTCTGGAAACATATCACACAACAATTCAAGAAGCAATATGAAACTACTATCGGTCCACCCACAAGTTGCTTTTAAGTTAACCAAATGTAATGTTCCCGTCAGTCGTATATACTTACTCCCAGGGTACAATAGTGTCTCTGCATCACTCCGTAAGCTATAATATTCATGAAACTGTATAAAGGATTCTACCTCAACATCGTGAATCATCCTCTCCATTCTATCTTCATTTATGACATCCACAGCTTCCTTCTTGTGTGACGGACTCAGTTAATTCCTCACCATGCCATATCCACCTTATGTATCAAAGATTTATTCCATCACAAAATAGGTAATCCCTTATAACTTTAACATCCTGTCTTCTCTTATTTAAACAATTGACACAAGGATAAAAATACATCCCATTTTGGCTGGAGCATTCCTTCTATATATTCAATAAACTCTTCAACCCCATTCTCATATTCTTCACTTGTTCTCAAAGCATTCATCCAACTATGATCTATTTTATTACTACCTACGCCATTCCCATTAACACTTAAGTTTAGAATAATTGTCAACATTGGGATTGTCTTTTACTATTTTTTTTCAAAATTTTGGCAGCATTTCCCCTTAAAATTTGACATCCCAAAATCAAAATAACAAACCATCTCAGTCTAATTTAAATGAAACTAAACTAATAAAGGCAATTCATATTTAGGACAATATTCATATAAGTGATCCCAGCATGAAGGTTTGCAAATAATAACTCAAAACGACTTTCAAGCATGCATGGACTCTACATCTTCTAAAGTCTTTCTTTTCAATACAATTCAGTATCTTTCCTTTGAGAAATAATCCTTTCACCATATCCATGCATGAATCACAATTATTAAATACTTTACATATTAGAGGATCATTTTTAAGTTCAAAGTGTAAGAAAAATTTATATAGAAAACTCAAGAAGAGCAAGTAACATTAAATAAGATCCTTGTTTTTTATTTTTTACAATATCAATGTGAAAATTAAATAATTCAATAAAAGTTATAATGGGACTATTCACTCACCTGGTGTATTCCCAAGATATAATTCACTCTTCCTAAAACTTTCCAAAATAATCACCCTTGTGGTCACCTAACTGCCTAGCCAATAGAACAATACCATCACTTCAATATAGTTCTTTTACTTAATTTATTCTCAAGATTTAAACATCCATCTAAAACTCAAGATAATTTTACTGGTCATTTTCTTTATTAAATTGCATGGCCACACATTCATACTTGTAAAGAAAAAGGAAATCTCTTCAAACAACATTAATTTTTTTATATAATAACTTAATAGTCTTTATCTTTCTTTTTCCTTGTTTAAGCATACCATAAGACTTATTTTACCAAGTAAGACTCTTGATTTCTTTATCACTATGATACATATAAATCTTTTTCCATGTTTTAAGATTCATACTATATGGTTTCTATACTATATAATTATGCTAATGCCACTTTAACATACTTGTGAATTTAATCTGATTAAGTTCTTTCACCCAACATTTCACACTTTATATACCCCAATTATTAAATTCTATACATCATACAATTTATCAACATATAACAATAGAATATCGAATGAAATCTACCTCTTCTGCCTCATTCTTCCACTCCCTCTAAGAAAAAGGGTCAAAAAAGGGATTTACTATTTTAGCTATTAAGGCATCTTCTTAAATCTTAAGACATGGGCTATTAAGGTGTACTTGGTAAGGGTAGAAATTGAAAAAATAAAGCAAAAGGAATGAAGATTCACAATGTACTGATGTACCAAGGTATTATCAAGCCAACATTACAAATTCTAGGCCTGTCCCTCAATTCCTTCAATTTTTACTTTGACCAAATATACCAAAATTGTATCTATGTTTAATGCCAACAACATAGATTGAAACATCTTTCTTTTACTAGGAAAATGAAATTGGACTCATCTTCTAATTTTAAGAGAAGCAATATACATGAACCTTACATGACTAGTTCAACGAGCCAGTGAAATCTAACACTTCTAAATGGCCAACTGCTCAAAACATATCAAAGCAACTAGATCATCACAGTTAAAAATAAATTAAATAGAATTCTAAGCCATTTGCAAAGAAAAAAACAAGATTAGCAGCACCAACTAAATCAAAAGATCAAGAAGAGTAGAAGAGTGTGGATACGCACGAACAATAGGACTTGGAAAAGATGACGATCTTATGGGAGGTGATGGTGTTATGCACAAACTCAGCCATAGTAGAAGCTTCAGCATAATAAAGAGAGATTGCAGCTAGATACAGAGTGTCACAGAGGAGCATGAAGAGAGGGAAAGTGAGCTAGATGCAGAGTGTCACAGAGGAGCAAGAAGGGAGGGAAAGTGAGCTATGTCATGGAGGAGCAAAAAGAGAAATGATTAGATACAGAGGATAGGAGTTTAGGGGTCCCCAAATTGGCTAGGGATAAGAGAGTGAAAGTGAGCTAGATACAGAGTGTCACGGAGGAGAAAGATGAAAGGGAAAGTGAGCTATGTCCGGAAGGAACAAGAAGAGAAGTGAGTTAGATGCAGAGGATAGGAGTTTAGGCGTCCCCAAATTGGCTGGGGACGCCTAAAATTTTAATAGAAGTCATATGCACTGGTCATGTCAACCAATGCATGTGAACATTTAGGCATCCCCAACCAAGTTGGGGACGCCTAAACCAACTTTTTTAAAAAAAAAAAAATTTTAGGCATCCCCACTGGTATTGGGGCGCCTTAGTTGACCTTTAGGAGTCCCTATTTTGACTAGGGATGCCTAAACACCCACATTTATGGCTTTAGGCGTCCCCAATCAAACTGGGGACGCCTAAAGCTTCCTTATGGCACGAAAATCAAATGTTTTAGAGTGAAATTTAAAGTCTTAGTGTTTTTAGCATCCCTTTTTAAAAAAGGGACATCCTTTTGGGTAGTAATATGTATATTCTATAGTAGTGTGGGTTCCTTGATCATGACCCCTTTGACTTTAGGCTTAGCTTGTGGCTTGGATTTTGCTTTTGATCTGGAGTGAGTTTTTGTCTTTTAGCTGGAAAAGATGGAGTAGATTCATGCTATTAGTGAGGATTAGAAGACTCAGAAGGAGTATCGAGAAGAGTGGTTTTGGTTCTAACCATTTTGATTGAAAGAATTAAGAATTTCTGGAAATTTTCTCTCAGAAGTCGAAGGTTTAGGGTTGAGGATTTTCAATAATTTGAAGAGGTTTTTCACAAGGAATTCCAATGGGTTTTTTTCAAAAATGGAGTAAAGAAAAGTTTGTGAAAACATTTTTTGGAAGGTTACTCGAAAAATTACTTGAAGTAATTTTGTGAAAATGACGCGATGCACAGCGATATGGCCTTGAAGCCTAACATTACTCAAAGGCTCCCTTGAGTGATCTTGGGCCTTTATTCGAAGGCTCGCTTAAGTAATGCTTTTTGAAAAATCGAATCAAAGCAATTTAAACGTTTACATGTCATAAGTAATATTGTAATTACTTATTTATATTCCCTTGATCATTTAGTGGTACTTTAAGACGAATTTGAATACAAATTGGATTGATTTTTGATCTTGACTCATGATTACTCAAGGCCTGACTCGAGTAATTTTGATAGTTGACTCAATGACTCCCTCGAGTAATATGTCCCTTTATTTTGTGACTGCTCATTTCCAACCATTATGCCATTTTCCTTTTGAATTGATGCTTTACTGTCATATTTTCCAGGTCATTACTTGAGTGGATACTCGAGTAATCCTTATAATTACTTTAAGGTATTACTGGGGTAATGAGGTTTACTTAAAGTTTTCCCTCCAGTAATATTGTCCTCTGTTAACCTTTGCTTTTCATGCCTCATAACAGAGTATCAAATTCCTGCAATAACAAATTACCTTCCCAATTCTCTTCTAATAAATAGAAATTGATCTTTTGCAAGAGGTTTTGTAAAGATATCAGCTAGTTAAAGATGAGTTAGAATGAATATTACTTTGACATCTTTCTTTTGGATATGATCTCTGACGAAATGATGTCTAACATCAATATGCTTGGTTATAGAGTGGTGAACTGGATTCTTTGCTAAGCTTGTTGTACTAGTGTTGTCACAATATATAGGTATCTCCTTCAAATGAATACCAAGATCTTGTAATTGTTGCTTCAGCCTTAACACTTGTGCACAACAACTTGATGCTACAACATACTTATCTTATGTTGATGAAAGAGACACTGTATTTTGTTCTTGCTAAACCATGACACAGGTGATCCTCCAAGAAACTGCCTTTGTCTACTGGTACTCTTTCTGTCTGTCTTATATCCTCCATGATTAGAGTTTGAGCATGCAACTAGATATTCACTTCTTCCTTTAGGATACAAGAGACCTAATTCTGCCATGTCAGTAAGGTATCTAAAGATTCGTTTGATGGTTTCAGCATGTGATTCCTTTGGTGCTGATTGGTATCTTGCACACATACCAACACTGAATTGGATGTCAGGTCTACTTGCAGTGAGATAGAGTAATGATCCAATCATTCCTCTATATCTTGTGTTGTTGTAATCTTTTCTCTTGACTTTAGCATCAAGCAACGTAGTTGAGCTCATAGGTGTGTCCATTCCATTTTCTTCAGCCATTCCATACTTCTTTAATAGCTCTTTCAAATACTTTGTTTAAGATATGAAAATTGCATTATTTCTTTGTTTGATTTGCAAACCAAGAAAGAAATTCAATTCTCCCATCATTGACATCTCAAACTCCCCCTGTATTATCTCAGAAAATTCCTTACACAAGGTTTCATTAGTAGCACCAAAAACTATATCATCAACATATATTTGTACAATTAAAATATCATCTCGTTTTCATTTTGTAAAAAGTGTTGTATCAACTTTTCCTTGTACAAAATCTTGATCAATGAGAAATTTACTGATCCTTTCGTACTATGCTCTAGGAGCCTGTTTTAAACTGTATAAAGCTTTTCTTAGTTTGAAAACATGGTCTGGTCTGGTTACATCTTCAAAACCTAGAGGTTGATCTACATACACTTCTTCCATGATGTAGCTATTTAGAAATGCACTTTTTACATCCATTTGATAGAGTTCAAATTCTTTGATGCATGTAAAGGCTAAGAGTACTCGTATAGCTTCTAATTTAGCTACTGGACCATACGTTTCCTCATAATCAATTCCTTCTTCTTGATTATAGCCTTTGGCCACCAATCTTGCCTTGTTTCTGACAATGATTGCGGATTCATCAAGTTTGTTCTTGAATGCCCATTTAGTACAAATGATCGGATGATCCTTAGGTCGGGGTACCAAATCCCAAACTTCATTTCTTTCAAATTGGTTTAGTTCTTGTATTGATGTTACCCAATCATTGTCTGATAGGGATTCATCAATGTTAGAAGGTTCAATCTTAGAAATAAAGTCAAAAAAACTAACTTCATTGAAAATTTATTCCTAGTTTTGACTCCTTCATTCACATCTCCTATGACTTGCTCTTGGGGATGACTTTTATTGTATTTCCAGGCTCTAGGTTGTCCTAGTGACTGATTTTCTTTCTTGGTTTGATCAACTTCTGGGATGAAAGATTTAGGATTAGGTTGACCATTCTCTTGATTTAAAATAGCTTCCTACTCATCATCAATAGGTTTGTCAGAGGATTGAAATTCATCGAATAAAACATGAATTGATTCTTCAACAACACATGTTCATTTATTGAAAACTCTGTATGCTTTGCTCCGGTTAGAATAACCTAGGAAAATTCCTTTATCTATTTTTGAATCAAATTTTTCCAAGTTATCTTTACCATTATTATGAATGAAATACTTATAACTGAAGATATGTAGATGAGCAAGGTTTGACTTCCTTCCTTTATATAGTACATATGGTGTCTTTCCAATTTTATTCTGATGTAGACTCTGTTTGAAATATAGCATGCTGTGCTCATTGCATCGGCCCAAAAAACTTGAGACATATTCTTTTCATTCAGCATTGTTCTAGCCATTTCAGTGAGTACTCTGTTCTTTTGTTCCATGACTCTGTTTTGTTGAGGTGTCCTTGGAGTGGAGACATTATGATCAATGCCATTAGTATCACAATATTCTCAAAGGCTTGATTTTCAAATTCTCCACCATGATCTATCCTGATACCTGTAATGGACATACCTTTCCCATTTCCACTTTCTTGGAAAAAACAATAAATTCTCTAAAGGTTTCATCCTTCAATGATAGAAAAATAGTCTATGTAAACTGAGAGAAATCATCAACAACGACCAATGAATATAAGTTGCCACCAAGACTTTTATCTCTTGCTGGTCCAACTAAATCCATGTGTAATAATTGAAGTGGTCTGTTGGTTGTGATTTCATTTTTCAATTTGAAAGATGATTTAGTTTGTTCACCTTTCTGACATACGTCACAAATCAAATCTTTTTTGAAATTTACTTTAGGTAATCCAAGTACTAAATCCTTTTTGAGAAGTTTTCTTAGTTGGTACGTGTTGACATAAGCTAGACTCTTATGCCATAACCAACTTTCATCGGCATTACTTAGAAAACAGTTTTCAGAATCATTTCTACTGATATCAAGAGTATAATAGTTGCCTTCCCTTTTTTCTCTAAGCTTTGCCTTGAGATTCTTCTTATATAATTGTAAGTCTTTCTTGTTTACAATTAGACATTCCTCTGATTCAAATATTGCCCAGTTGTCTTTATCTGTACTTTGACCTACGCTTAGCAAATTATGGCATAATCCTTCAATTTAATATACATCTTTGACTTATATGCCTTTATCGCTTTTGATTTCACCAATTCCTGCTATCTTTCTGGATTGATTTGTCCAAATTTTACCTTTCTACCTTCTTTAGGTTGTATCATGGTTAAACTTTCAAAATCACCGATCATATGTTTAGAGCATCCGCTATCTATATACCACTTATTGTTTTTGGATGCTTTAAGACATATCTGCAATCAAATATGATTAAGTCTTAGGTACCCACATCTTTTTGGGTCAGTACAGATTATTTTCTGAATATGTGACCCTTTAGGTGCCAATCTAAAGGTTCCTATCTTTCCTTTCTTTTTATGTATACATGAAGTATGATGACCCTTTCTATTACAGTAATTGCAATATACAAAAGGATTTGATGTATGTACAAAATGCTGAAAATAACTCAAGTATGTCTTACCTCCTACTTTCTTCCTTCCTTTCCTTCTATCTAATTTTTAATCATATCTAATACCAGATTGATCATTTACAAATCATCGAGCTTTTAAAATTACATTTAGTGTCTAACTCCCTTTAGTGAATTTTTCAAGAGTTTTTGTGAGATCAGTGTTTTTCTTTTTTAGAGATAAACAATTTTCACAATCCTTTTCTAAACCATCTTTGAATTTTTCTTCAAATTTTTGTTTTTCTTTTCGAAAACAACTAATTCCTTAACTACATTTATGAATTCAAAATGTAAAGCATTATATTCAGAAACTAATTCATCATATGTAGGATCAGAATTAGTTACCTCTTCTTCTTCTAACTCTTTTTGAGCGACCAAACAGATATTGGCTACTTCCTTATCATTGCTATCTTTGTCAGATGAACAATCTCACCATATGGCAGATATAAAGGCTTTCTTTTTGTTATAAAACTTGCCTTTTCTCTCTATTTTATTCTTCTGAGTTAGTTCTTGACATTCTGAATTGATATGTCCAGACTTTCCACATTCATAGCATATGATGTGTTCTTTTACTACTTGTTCCTCCTTTCTAAAAGTTTTTGAATCCTTGGCTTTTCTTGTAAAACTTTCTGAATTGTTTTATCATTAGACCCATTTCATCATCATCAAACTCTTCATCCTCATCTTGATTTTCTTCTTTTGCTTTTAGTGCTAGGCCTCTCTTCTTCTTGTCACCAATATCTTCTAGCTCTCTTTTGAACTTTAATTTACTTTCATATTCAGAAAGACTTATGAATAAAGAAGCAATCGATCGCATTGATTTGCCTTTTGCTTCCTCAATAGTGGCGACTTTGGCCTCCTAATGTTTAGAAAGAATATTCAGAACTTTTTCGTACTTGGGAATATTGATCATAAACTTTTCCTAGTGCTGCAAGTTGATTAACAAGATAAGTATATCTAAGTTCAAATTCAGCTATTGACTCACCTGATTTCCTTCGAAGTAAATCAAATTCAGTAAATAGAGTGTTGATCTAGTTTTCCTTTATGCTTTAAGTTCCTTCGTGAGCTATTTCCAGGGCTTCCCATATTTTCGTAGCCGTTGAAAGTGTGCAGATCCTGAAATACTCATTTTGACTCAAAGCACTTTGGATCATCAGAATTGCCTTGCTGTTGAGAGTAATGAGTTTCTTGTCATTCTCATTATATTCCACTAGCGTTTTAGGAATTTTCTATAAATCTACAACTTTTACAGGTTGATAGTTTCCACTTTCAATTATGTCCCATAATCCATATTCTGTAGCCATTGTAAATACTCTAAACTTGGCTTTCCAGAAAGAAAAGTGTTCGCCATTGAAACCAAGAGGTCTAGAGATAAAAGCTCTATAGGGAAGAATTCCTTCACCCATGCTTGCCATTGGATCCTTCTTAGTTGTCATACCTTAACAAGAATACCTATGCTCTGATACCAAATGTTAGTGCAAGCGTTTAAACCAAGAAGGGGGCTGAATTGGGTGATACCAGAAAATTTGTTGCGTATATAAAAATTGACTGTAAATTTAAAGCAATTAAGAGCTAGGAGAAATATCACCGAAGTGTATACTAGGAGTTATATTGGTTTGGCCACAACCACTTTGACCTACTTCCAATCCTCATCTTCTCTGAGAATTTCACTATATTGTCCAAGATTTAGTGGGTTCTTGGCACCTCAGTCCATAGCAAGTTCCTTCATTGGATACTTGCTCCCCCTTACACTTTGTGATCTAATCCCCAACTCAAGGTTTCACAACCTTAAGTTGTCTCAATAACAAATATTGAGTTTGTAATTAAAATCTCTCTCATAGAGAAAATGTATAATCACTAAAGTACAAATAATGAATATAAGAAACAGAGTACTAAGAATGTGTTGATGGGTGTATGTCTGTATGTTCTCAGTTGTTTTTGTTCCATGTTGAATATCCCCATATTTATGGATGAATTGTGATAGCCGTTGGAACAATTTTAACTTGTCCATTAGAGTCGCGTAGTTATGTTTGACCATTCTTCGAATTTGAAAACTATCCATTTACGGTAGGTGAGTGTTCAGATGTTTTGTTTGACTTTTAACTCATCGCATGATCTCTTCATTATTTCTCTATAAATATACTTAGAATACAAATACAATGAAAGGTTAGTCATATAGATAACAAATCAATGAGCAACAAATCAAAAAGCATGATTTTAGATATGATTACTTGAGTGGTTACTCGAGTAATTAAGTACCATTACTCGAGTAATATCATTAAAAGTAAGGCAGAGAGTAAGTCAACATTTTTTGACCAGATTACTCGGGGTACTCCATCGAGTAATTTACTTCACACAAAAAATTTTGGATACCTGGTTACTCTAGTGATCCCTCGAGTAAGTCTCTCTTTTCTTCTCTTGTTACTCGAGTGATCCCTCGAGTAAAGTTTCAAATTCCTTTCTGATTATTCAAGTAAACCCTCGAGTAATGTCATCCAAATCATGTCTGAGAGTACCTACTTCTTTGCTTACCTGATTATTTGAGTGATCCCTCAAGTGATTCAGTCTTTTGATTTCAACTTACTCGAGTGATCCCTCGAGTAATGTTCCTTTTAAAATCTGGTTACTTGAGTAATCCCTTGAGTAATGTTAGTCATATATAGGCCGAGAGCTACTAGATGATTTCTTCTCTGGTTACTCGAGTGATCCCTCGAGTAATGTTTCAAATAGCTTTTTAGATTACTCTTGTAATCCCTCGAGTAATAGCATGCAATTTTTGATAGTGAGTTTTCTAGAATAATTTCTCACATATTACTCGAGTGATCCCTCAAGTAATCAAGATTGTGACCCAAGGGCTTGCTCAAGTAATGCCATAAAAAATCTCACAGTGTGCCTTTCTCCTGTACTCTATCTTTCACTTCATCTTCATTACTTGAATACCTACTCGAGTAATGCTTTTACATGCTACCAAGAACTTAGTTTCTTTGTTCAAACCTTTTATTTAAAACTTTTGTAATATTAATCCAATCTTTGTTATCATCAAAACATATAGGATGTAATATATACCACACAGGTCTAATTATGACTTGGGATGATCAACATTGGTATGAATGTTAACCTTTCCAGTTGTCCTTAAATGTTACACAATTCACTATGCTTCCGCTGCCCACTCTGATGTTTCATACTGCCAAATACAATATAGGTAGGGTTGCATTGTTTGCTCGTACTTGCCTTACTACTTCAGTTGGGTCCCACTGGGCCTCCGTAGTAATACACAGTCATTCATATAAAATGTGATAAATAAATATGCTAAGCACTATATAATGCAGCAGAATAATAACACTATAATCATCAAAGTCAGACTGTGCACATATTCAGGGCCAACTACTGTTAGAACCCTTACTTGTCCATAACTCAGTCCTCTAAATGGGCAGTATACCCTTTTGGTACTGTGTATCATCACAATCATAGTGTGCATATATGTTCAGGGCTAAATATTGTTAGAACACCTACTTGTCTGTACCTCAGCTAGGCTCACGATATAGACTAGGTAATGTACCCTCTTGGTACTATATCACATAATTGGATCCTCTTTTGGGGCTGTTGGGGTACTTGTACTTTTTCCCCCAAATGATACTTGTGCTTTTCCCGCCCCAGTTAGAGAGTATATTATACATATCATTGAAGATGGCATACATAAAGCATCAAATAATCATATAGTTTATGAAAGATAGAGTTACTATATTGGCCTTTCCTAGATGATATTGGATTTCTAAGTTGAAATCCTTAAGTAGCTCTATCCATCTCCTTGTCTTCTTGGATTATTTTTCTTGTTCCTTTTTGTATTCTGTTTCTGCTGCACTTCTTGTAGCTCATTACTATGTTCCTTGATCATTGATCATTGTTTAATGTTCTATTAACATGCCTATAATTGCTGCATTGGGTCAGGTCTAGCTTCTTGACCCTACCCAGCATCTGTAGCTCTTAGCCTTACCATCTTTGTGTTTCACTATATAGAAACAAGGAGAGGTAAATATCACATAGTCATAAGGGCATATCTATCATTTCATACTATTTTGGGTACATAGATACACCTGAAATAACATACTATAGAGATTTACAGTTGTCAAGGAAAGCATGTAACAACATACAGCCTCTGTACTACTGTACAACATGTACGATGCCCTTTTTCATAACATGTTACCACATATACATGTGACTTCCCAGGGGGTTACCTATCCTGAGATTTCTCTGGGTCGAGCATCCTTAACCCAAACGTATCTATGCACAAACGCTGGTATCAACTCAAATTGCTTTTTGATCACTAGTACCCTGTGACTGCACTTGTCACAAAAAGTCATGCCTACTGTCTCTAAGCATTAAAATACTATATATGGATTGCATATCAGTGCTGGTACATGCACTTGGTCACGTACTTTATGATATGCTCCCTGAAGTCCACTAAGTTATCATTCGAATCTTGCTCTATAACCTTCTTTTTCCCTCAACCTCAAAATACAGTATTCAGGAAAGCGTACATCACTGTGTGGATCCAAATGTCATATGGGTCTCTAAATCCAGAAGATCTTGCTCATAGTATATTGGGATTAGACTGTTCAAGTACCCTATATGCTGATCTATAGGGATGTCATGCTTTCAGACAGCCCGCAGATATATACTTCAGACGTCCTCCCATTTCTCTTGATTTACAACCAGATCTGACTCTATTTTATTTATTTGTGGCTGATCAGTCTCCCCCAATAATAAGCCCTCTAGTGATTCTCTTCTAGGATTAGTCTCAAGAAATTGGGAAAACAATTAACTTTTTGCTTTATTGACAAATTTACATGTTTCTTGAGCCCAAAATTATACTCTTCTATCCTTCATTGTTGGGCTTCAAGAATGGCTTATATGGAGACAAAATTGAATTCTTATGTCTCATGTTGGCCCAATTTCGTGTGGTCACTATTTGGCAATTCAAAGTTTACCAAAATTCACCATTTTATTCCCTTACTATAAGGAATTTTAGTGACTGAAATTTGGGATGTTATACTTTAAGCTCTACACATATGTGACCTCAACTCACTCAGAATCTCTTGATTTTAGTGGCCCTTGTATAAGTTTCTTAGCTAACGTTAATGGCATTTCGTAACTTAATTTGAATGTGTTTGTAAAATCCTGAATTTTGGTCCCCAAAATTCCTTATATTCAAGGGGATAAAATGATGAATATTCATGAACTTGGAATTTTAGAAATTTAGAAATTTAGAAATTTCCATTTTCATGAAAGTTGGGTTAGAACAAATTATGGAACTAATTCTTGGGAGTTTTGAAAGCCCTAATATTGAGGCCTAAAATAGAGGAATACAAGAAAAATAATATTTGGCCTAACATTAATGTTAATTTTGATCATAGGAATAAAATATTGGAAATTGAAAGGTGAACAATGGTTCTAGTAAAATCGTCTGTGAGGCAGTAAGTTTGTCATGTGGTTTTGGATGAACAAATGATAAGCAAAAATTATGAAATTTCATAGGATAAAAGTAGTCATCCTAACCTTTAATTTGATAGGTAATGGATAATTTTTGGAGTTGTATACAGAAAGTTATGTATTTTTAAAGTTAGCCCATAAAAACTTTTGATTTTCTGGAACAACATTCAAAGAATTTAATTCTGAGAATTTTGTGTTTCCAATTGGCAAAGGGCTATATTTTTTCTTGAAACTAGACTTAATAAGGGTTCTATAGCCTTTGGAATCACTCTAATACGATGTCTACAAATTTAGTTATAATTTTTCAAAATTTGGGCAGAAAATCTGCTTAAATTTCAATTAATTCAAAAATTAAAGAGAACATAATATAAATAATTTTCATCCCCTTCCCTTGCCAAAAGCGACGTCTTTCAGCTTTCAAAGAGAGAGAGAGAGAGTTCATAATTTTAGAGAGAGAAGGAGGAAGAAATCTCAAGAGGTAGGTTGATTTCTTTGGTGAATTCATTCCTAACCTGCGTAATCCTTCCTCTAAGCTTATCTTCCATGTGATCCAAGGTGTTTGAAGCAAGAAATTATAGTGTTTGGAGCTAGGGTTTTCGGCCAAGAAGGGGAAAATCAGATGAAAGCTAAGGTGACTTCCTAAACTACAATATTTGTTTATTCTACCTCTACGGTTAGTTTAATCAGTGAATTTCTGTTGTATTTGCTATGCATGTGGAATTGGAAAACATTAAACCCTAAGCGTTTGCTGCCAAAATTGAGTCTAAATAGTGGTTATAATGTAATTAAATAGTTAATAAATTGGTTAGGAATAGAAAGGAGCAAGTTTGTGGAGTCAAAATTAGTAAATCCCAAATTTCGCCGGAGAATCTTGTGTTTTAGCCAGGTCCAATTTAGGGGGTTAGGGCTGTTTTTCATGTTTTGATGATTTCATTGAGTTTAGGAGGGGAAATTAAGTGGGGTTACAGCTAATCACTTTTCCAAAAAAGCCTTAAAAAGCATAATTACAAAAACGCCCCTGAAACCCTGAATAGGAGCTGCCAAGGGCATTCTGGTTTTTTATGGTGAATTTGGTAATTTCAAGTCCGTAAATGGATTCTTTGGGTGAAACTATGTCAGAATAGTCCATGTCAAAATTTCGGAAAAAGCACAGTTAGGGCCGGGTCCTTAAAGGCATTTTGGTAAATTTCCACAATAAACTCGTATAACCATAAGAAACACTATGGAAGTGCCTGAAATAGTACATAATTGGGTTTTAACCTAATTCTTATACATTTGACATTTAACGACTGAGTTAAGAGCTAGTTGGTGGCATGCTTTAGGAGGCACATGTTACGAGGTGAAAGGGTTAAGGCAGTAACTATAATCTCTCATACACTATGTGATTGTTGATATGTTGTATGTTACTATATTCTATGATATGAACACGGTGCCTGAGGTATGTTACCCAGCTTGGGTTAGGTAGCTAGCTGAAGTATGTCTTGGGCACATTACCTACCTGTGGTTAGGGGCCCAGTGAGGTACACGTAAGGGATCCAAACAGCGATTTGGCCCTAAGCTTTGTTCACACACACGGATTGTTATGAATTTTTATTTTACATTATTTGGTGTATTGCATATTTAATTCTCACATTTTATATGTTTAGTTATATGTTACTACTGGGATTTCTCGGAATCTCATTTTTTTTTCAAAAATGATAATGTGCAGCAGGATCCATCGGATCCAAAGGCAAGTTGGTAGACATGAAGAAACAATGTTGCGGATTCCGAGGAAAAGATAGTGGTTATATATGTAGTCTTATTTTAGGCATTTTGTATACATTTGTGAATATCATCAAACCTTGCAAGGTAAACCTGTAATGTAACCAAGTACCATGTATCAATATATTAGTATATTTACACTATTCTTGTGTTACTCACCGAACTGCGCACAAACACTTTGAAACTGAGAAAATAAGATAAGGGTATGACATGTTTCCTTTATGTTTTATGAGCTCTTCTACCTTTTGAGGATTAAAAGTCTCATTTTTCAATCCACTTGTAGGTTCAAAACTTGCTTTTAACAAGTTTAGATTAAATCAAGAAGAGAAAAGAGAGGAGAGAATAAAGTAATGTAGATATGCCCAAAATCCATTTTATACTCAAAGCCAAAATATCATAAACGCATTCAGTTAGTTGACCATCATATACATACCATCTTATGTAGTCCAAAAAAGTAGAAATCATAGTTATTAAAATTAGACCGAATTGGCTGTTTTGAGCTAGAAATCGGCAAATCGGTCACCTAATTGGTCTGGTTCAGCTAGTTTAACTAGTTTAATATTTTTTATTTAAAAATTAATCTAATTTTTTTATTTTATTCATAATTTCATATTAATAACCATAAAATCTTCACTTTCTTATCGGACTAGCCTTGGTTTAACTCTGATCTGATCCACTAACTCTTGACCCACTACCTTGACCGATGCAGTGGCCGCTCCGGGATTAATAACCTTGGCAGAAACACACATGCATATATTTGAGGAGAGGAGTTGTAAATTTGAACCTATAAAAAAATGCCATGTAAACAAAGATGCGTATATGTAAGCCTGGACCTACATAAATTTTCTCATACTATATATGTGCAAGCATTCATTCAACAATTTCAATCAGAGGCTTGCGGCATGTATGTATATATATATATCTACACATGTAGACAATACTTTCATGCTAATATGAAAGAACTAAGAGAGAGGTAGAGGCATATGCAAGTCACATATATGTATATGTATGCATCACATGGATACATAAAAGGAATGAATGTGAAAGAGATATAATTTTTTTCCCGAACATACCCTTGTTTATGAAGATTATAAGTGAGGGAGAGAATGAATAGAGAAAAGAGTTGAGAGAGACAACGAAACTAATTGAGGGTAAAAATGAAAAATGCATTAAATTTAGCGGATCCATGTTTAGATCCGGGTCAAAGTTCAAATTTCCATAACTCATACAAGCTAATGCTCATATAGGGTTTATGCTATAGAGTCTAAACTTGAGTTGCAAATTAGATCATTAGTGTAACCCCCTAATTTAATTAGTGTAATTATGATTCGATAATCATAGTAAAATGGAATAGAGACTGTCGGATGATTCAAAACTCATTTAAAACTCCCTCCTCGAAGTAGGAACTTCACAAAATTTTAAAAGCTTCATCTCTATCCCGGTCTCATATTCAAATGTCGAATATAATTACCTGTGCAGTTATATCACATTTAAACATATTAGAGTGTATAACTTAATTCTTGGCAACCCCCGGGTTTCATCTATATATATCTATAGGGTTCCAGTTCCCAATTAGGGGATTACATCACCATGTGTTCAAAAACTATTTACAACTCAATGTCATACAGTAATCCCTATCCAAAATGAATAACCAACATGGCTCAAACCAAAATGTCCTTATAGGGTTCTAACCGCTCTGGGTTGTTCGCTTCTCCTTGGAGCCACTTGCCCTGTCTGAAAGGTTAGTCAATGGAAAGAATGAGATTCAAAAGAATCCCAGTAGTAACAATTCACTCATACAACATGTAATCACATAGCATGTAAGCAAATCATCATATAGTAGCAGCAGCACAAATCACACCCCACCCTCACCCCCTTTTACCGCCGAGAAGGCACACCATTTTCTCTATATTCATATCGTTCTTCAGTGTTTATCATATTTACTCTATAAGAAAGTCTGTATACACTTCAAATTCTATTTGAACTCAAGGTACTGGGACCTTGAAAGGGGAGATTTCGTTACGAGAGAAGCAGTGAGAGAATTCTTAGTAGGACTTTCTACTCATAAGACTACAAGATACTAGCAGAAGAGAACGTTACTACTCGTAAGACTTGCAGTGGTGTAAGCAGGAAAGATCGTTGTTGCTTATAAGACTTGTATACGTAAGCAAGAGAGAAATGTCATAGGTATATTTTTCTGCACATAAGACTTGTCGTAAAGGGGAGAGAAATTTCTAGTATTTTTACCAGTAGTCCTTTCAAGGACAGTTATTGTCTTGCAGCATTCCGAGAGCCCACTGAATCTTGGAAGGATAGTGAAAATCTTAGTAGGTCTTGATCTCTGAGGACTAGATGTAGGCCTAGTCTTTGGCCGAACCAGTATAATTCTCTGTGTGCTTATCTTCTCAACTCTACTCTATCTACAGCTATTACTATATCACCATATCAACCGAAAAATTTATCACATCACCCAATTTACCCCCTCTTGGGTGAAGCTTGTCTCTTTCATTTGGTATCAGAGAAAGGTCTTCTCTGAAGAGCCTAACAGCTCGAGAAGGATCTGATAAATGGCAATAATGGGTGAAAACATTCTTCTAGATGGAGCTTCAATTACTAGACCTCCTAGTTTTACTGGAGAACATTTTTCATTCTGGAAAGCTAAGTTTAGAGTGTTCGTGATGGCTAACGAATACGGCTTATGGAATGTGATACAGGATGGTGACTATGTTCCAATAAAGAACTTCGAAGATAGAGTCATTAAGAAAAGCCAAGAGGAGTTTGATGAAGATGACAAGAGGTTAGTAACATTAAATATTAAGGCTATTTTAATGATACAGAGTGCTCTTAGTCAGAAGGAATATTTCCGAATCTGCACTCTACCAACAGCTTAAGATATGTGGGATGCTTTTGAAATCGCTCAAGAAGGTACATTAGGAATCAAAGAAAAGAGAGTTAATACTCTAATTACAAAGTATTATATATTTTGTATGAAAATTGGAGAAGGAATATCAGAATTCTAACTCAGGTACACTCATCTTATTAATCAACTATCTGCACTTGGGAAATCCTTTGACCAAAATTCCTAGGTAAGAAAGATTCTTAATATTCTTAAGAAAGAATGGGAAGTGAAGGTGACAGCTATCGAAGAAGCTAAAGAAGAGTCAATGAGATCCGTAGCTGCTCTCTTTGGTAGCCTTTCTGAGTATGAAGGGAAGTTGAGATTCAAGAAGGAACTAGAAGAGTTCGATGATTAAAAGAAAAGAGGAGTTACACTTAAAGCTATAAAGGAAGAAGAATCTTCCAAAAACAAAGATGTTCCTAATGATGATGATATGGGAATGATCATGAGAAAATTCAAGAAGTTCTATAGAAGAGGTCAAAAGAACTTCAAAATTTATCAAGGTGGACCAAGCAAGAAAGAAAACAAGGAGCAACAGATAGTATGCTATGAATGTGTGAAGCCTGGACACATCAAATCTGAATGCTTCAGAAACAAAGACAAGAAGAAGCAGAAGAAGAAAGCATACATATCATCTATTTGGGGTGATAGCTCGTCAGATGAAGAAAGTGACGATGAGGAAGTGGCAAATCTATGCTTGGTAGCCAATGAAGAAGAATCGGATTCTAAGGTAAGTGATTCTGAACCTACTTATGAAGAGTTATTATCTGAATATAATGCATTGCATACTGAATTCATTAAGGTAGCTAAAGAAATGGTTAGTTACAAGAAGAAAGTAAAGGAATTAGAAAATATTGTCATATCATCATGTGAAGTATCTGAAGAAAAAGATAAGAAAATAAGAGATTTAACAAAATCTGTGGAAAAATTTACTAAAGGAAGTGAAACTTTTAAAGTTATTCTAAATTCTCAGAAAGTTTCCTTTGATAAATCTGGAATTGGATATAAATCTGATCATGATAAAAATAGAGGAAATAAGAAAAATAGCAGTAGAACTTATCTCAAATATTTCAAGAATTCTATGCATACATCAAATCCATTTGCATCATGTAGCTATTGTAATAGGAAAGGACATTATACTTCATCATGTTATTTTAGAAAAGGACAAGTCATTGGCACGTATAAATGGGTTCCGAAAGGGACATATGTACTAAAGGTATTACATACTAACCACAAAGAACCCAAAAAAGTGTGGGTACCTAAAACTTGATCACCTTACTATAGGTATGTCTCAAAGCATCACGAGCAAACAAGTGGTATTTTGATAGTGGATGCTCGAGACACATGACTAGCGACAAAAATCAGTTCACCATGCTGGAAACAAGAGAAGGAGGAAAGGTAACGTTTGGAGGTAATCAATCTGGACGTATTGCTGGAATTAGTGAAGTGGGAAAATCTGATGGTGTTCAAATCAACAATGTATATTACATTGAAGGATTATGCCACAACCTCTTGAGTGTAAGTCAAAGCACTGACAGAGATAACTGGGTGATCTTTGATTTAAAAGAATGCTTAATAGTAAACAAGAAATATCTGCCGCTTAATAAAGATTCCATCAAGGTAAAAATCCGAACTCAAAGGGACGGTAACTGTTATACTATTGATTTAAATTTAAATTCTTCTAAAAATTGTTTTCTTAGAAGATAAAAGGAAAGTTGGTTATGGCATAAGCATCTGGCTCATGTTAATATGAACCAACTTGACAAACTGATTAGAAAAGATTTAGTTGTTGGTTTTCCTAAACTAAAATTCAAAGATAACTTGATTTGTGAAGCTTGTCAAAAAGGGAAACAAACTAAATCTTCATTCAAAACAAAGTATGAGATTTCTACTTCCAAACCTTTACAATTACTTCATATGGATTTGGTAGGTCTATCAAGAGTAAAATTTTTTGGAGGAAATCTATATACTTTTGTAATTGTCGATGATTTTACGAGATTTACATAGACTATATTTATCGCTTCAAAAGATGAAACATTTGTCGAATTTATTACGTTTGCTAAGAAGGTCCAAAATGAGAAAGGTATTTCTATTGTTTCTATTAGGACAGACCATGGAAGAGAATTTGATAATCAACTCTTTGAAGACTACTGCAACAACAAGGGAATATATCACAACTTCTCTGCACCTAGAATACCTCAGCAAAATGGAGTAGTAGAAAGGAAGAACAGAGTCCTCACAGAAATGGCAAGAGCAATACTTAATGAAAAAGAAATGTCATAAGTGTTCTGGGCAAATGCAATTAGTACTGCATGCTACATTTCAAATCGAGCATATATTTACAAGTCACTTGGAAAGACACTATATGAACTCTATAAAGGAAGAAAGCCAAATCTTGCTCATCTTACACATTTTCAGATGCAAGTGCTTCATTTACAACAACGGTAAAGAAAACTTAGGCAAATTTGATTCAAAATCTGATGAAGGTTTATTTCTAAGATATTCTAATAGAACTAAAGCATATAGAGTTTTTAATAAAAGAACTTGTACAGTTGAAGAATCCATTCATGTTGTGTTTGATGAACTTGACTCTTAGACAAAGCATTTTGATGAAGAAGAAATGGATTTGATAAAGAAAAACAAAACTATTTCAAAACAAAATGATTTTAAAACAAATATTTTCAAAATATAGAAGATGTCGATGATCCTGCTCAACTAAAGGCATGGAGACATATTAAGGATCATCCAATTGATCAAGTAATTGGAGATATTCACGAAGGTGTCAAAACCAGAAATAGAATTCTCAATGAGGTAACTTTTTCTGCTTTTATTTCTGAAATTGAACCTTCTAATATGGAAGAAGCTTTATCTGACAATGATTGGGTGATTGCTATACAAGAAAAGTTAAATCAATTCCAAAGAAATCAAGTTTGAGATTCGGTTCCTCGACCTAAAGATCACTCGGTTATAGGAACCAAATGGGTTTTCAACTTGATGAATCAGCAATTATTGTGAGAAATAAAGCAAGATTGGTAGCCAAAGGCTATAATCAAGAAGAAGGTATTGATTATGAGAAAACATATGCTCCAGTGGCATGATTGGAAGCAATACGAGTACTCTTAGCCTTTGCTTGCATTAAAGGTTTTAAAATTTATCAAATAGATGTGAAAAGTGCTTTTCTAAATGGTTATATTATGGAGGAAGTATATGTAGAACAACCTCCTGGTTTTGAAGATGAAACAAAGCCTGATCATGTTTTCAAACTCAAGAAAGCTTTATATGGTTTGAAACAAGCACCTAGAGCTTGGTATGAAAGACTAAGCAAGTTTCTTCTTGTTCAAAACTTTGTCAGAGGAAAAGTCGATACAACTCTTTTCATCAAACATAACAAAGATGATATCCTAATTGTTCAAATTTATGTTGATGATATTATTTTCAGTGCTACTAACGAATCTATGTGTCAAGAATTTTCCAAGATTATACAGGGAGAGTTTGAGATGTCCATGATGGGAGAATTAAATTTCTTTCTTGGACTTCAAATTAAGCAAAAGAAGAATGGGATATTTGTATCTCAAACAAAATATTTGAAGGAGTTGTTGAAGAAGTATGGATTGGACAATACTAATGGAGCTGATACTCTAATAAGTTCTACAACATTATTGGATGCTGATGTAAAGGGTCCCAGTTACAACATCACTAAATATGTAGGAATGATTGGTTCATTACTCTATCTTACAGCAAGCAGGCTGGATATTTAGTTCAGTGTTGGAATGTACGCAAGGTATCAATATGCTCTTAAGGTATCACATGCAGAGACTGTGAAAAGAATCTTCAAATATCTAGGAGACACTGCAGAACTTGGCTTATGGTATCCAAAAAGAGGAAACGAATATTTGATGGCCTATTCAGATTCAGATCATGGAGGATATAAAACTGACAGGAAAAGTATTAGTGGTCAATGTCAATTCCTTGGAGGCTTTTTGGTATCATGGTTTAGCAAGAAGCAGAACACAGTGTCATTATCTTCTACTGAAGCTAAATATATAGCTGTAGCAAGTTGTTGTTCTCAAGTACTATGGTTGAAGCAACAACTTCAGGATTTGGGGATATACTTAAAAGAGATTCCAATTTATTGTGACAACACTAGTACCATTAGCTTGGCCAAGAATCCTGTACAACATTCAAGGACCAAACACATAGATATCCAACATCATTTCATTCGAGATCACGTGAAAAAGAAGGATGTCAAAGTAGAATTCATACCGACACATCTTCAACTCGTTGACATATTCACAAAGCCAATAGCCAACAAACAATTCTTGTATATTCGAAGAGAATTGGGAATGGTTAATCACAATGAGCTGTAAGTTTTTCTTGTTAATTATTTTGTTTAATGAGTTTTTGATGATAACTATACAGACTTTGGCATCGGAGTATGTGGAAATTATTTTTGCAGGTCTGTCACTCGAGCACTGGAAGTGTCACTTGAGTGATAAGCTCATTCTCACTCGGGCAGTCAACAATTCTCGAGTCCAGAATTATAGCATATACTCTACCCCAGGCTATGAAAAACAGAGATTAACAGAGTATGTAAGAACTCTTAAAACTCACTCAAGCATACAAGAGTAACAGGTCTCACTCGGGTGAGGGAAGACTTCACTCGAGCATGGTATGAATTTACCTGAAGTGAAGCAAGAAAACTCGAGCAGAAGGAAGAAATTTATGCAAATACTTATTCAAAGCATGGTTACTCAAATGATTTTGGAGGATTTGAGTACAAAGATGAAAAATATAACAAGCTATATTTAAATCAGGTACGCTTTTACATGTTTTAACAAATTTGTTTGAATATCACTCGAGCACAATATTATCACACCCGAGCATGGTATGAACAACACTCGAGCACTAGGGTTGTCACTCGAGCATTGAAACTTATATCAGTTACGCGATAGCTCAGACCGTCGCACTTCCTCCTCTTACTCGAAGCGTTGCGTCACTCGAAGGTCGTCTCCCTTTACCTCCGACCGTTACCCATCGATTAAACATCTCATTTTGCTTCAAATCACTATTACAACTCTTCAATCTTCTTTATAAGGTGAGATTTGTCCTTAAATTTTGTCATTTCGTGCCCTGATACTCTAAAACTTTCTCACTCTATCCTTAGCAAATATGTGCTTTCTGTTGTTTTCATTCAGTTTTTCAATGGCTAGAACTAAGATTCCTATTGTTTACCATTCACTTTTACCCACTTATTCAGCCGCTAGTGTCTCAAAGACTCCGATGGCCTCATCTTCATCTCCTACTCTTTCTCTGTCTTCTACTCCTACACCTCTTCCTAAACCCAAAACCAAAAAGAGAACCCCAGCCAAGAAACCTCACCCTAAGCCTCAAAAGGCTAAGAAGGATCAACCTCCGTAAAAGAAACCAAAGGGAGTGGTTTTTAAAGAACCGATTGTGACTTAGTCTCAATCCAAAGAAGTTAAAGGAAGAGGAAAGAAGAAGGAAATAGAGCAACCACAACAATCTTCTTCCTCCAATGACTCCTTTAATATGAAACTCCGGGAAGTAATGGAGAAATCAAAGCTTAACGCATTGGTTGGGAAAATTGCCTCACAAGCCGGTGCCTCAAGTTCACATCAAATTGGCCAGTCCAATGCGGCTACTTTAGGGGTTCCTTCCACATCACCGGCTCCAGAGGAAGAACAAGTTACAAATCCTCCTGAAGACTTCAATGTTAATGAACTAAAGGCATTTAAATAGAAGGATGAGTTTGTACATAGACAATTTTGTCTTGTAGTTTATGTCGACTTAGAGTATCTATTGAAGAGCTGTGGTTTGGATTTTCATCCTTTTCTTGAATTTTATGTTCCCTGGCTAAATGTTCATATTCCTTATTCAACCTTTGTTGTGAAAACTTTTTATTGCAACATGAAATCCTACAACATAAAATCTAGGACTGGAGAATTGATAGAGGAAGCAGTATCTACCACTATTAGAGATCAATTCATTATGATATCTACTAGTATCATTAATGATTTACTTGGATATGTTTCACCCCCTTCTAATCCACCCACTCAGTCAGCCAATGAAGCCTTTTGGCTTTCGAGACCAAATGACCCAATAGGCCCTCTCAACTTTAAGCCTATTGACATGCCTGATTCTAATTATGCCCTTAACTATATTTACTCTCATAGCATTGTTAATAAATCCAAAAATTATACCCATTTTGCTCAGAGAGATTACTACTTGCTGGCCTCCTTTATAGCCGGACAACGAAGAAATGTGGGATAGATTATTTTTAGTGAGATGAGAAGATTTTGATTTTCTTCATCAAAATCCACCACCATACCATATCCATAAATTGTGTCTCTCATTCTCAAGAAAAACAAAGTGTGGTATTTGGAGGGAATTGAGAGGGTAACCATTCCAAGGTTTGGTAAGACTCAATTGACACATATGAGTATCAATCTTCTAGTGAGTCAAACCAAGGCTACATCTCACAAAGAAGCCACTCCTTCGAGAGGTGATGAGGCTCAATCTTCTGCTTAAGGTTCAATTCCACCTCTATCTTTCCTGAATGCATCACTTTCCACTCATCTGACTGAAGTGATCAATCAAGCTATGTCTGGTCTGAAAAAGGAATTGATGACTGAGTATGAGAAGTTGGTAAACACGATGGAGTTACAAGTCTTAAAGTTGGTGGACAAGGCTAATACCAACTTTGACTTGATGTTCAAGACTCAAGAAGATATGTCGAGAAGAATTACTGATATGGAGATCTTCTTACGCACTCATTTTCCGACTACGTTGTCAGAGGTGCCACCTGAGACTACTCCTGCTTCGACTTCACCTCCTCATACATGGTCACATAGTCTCTTCACTGATATGGATTCCAATGTTGATGTCACTTATGATCGGTCGCCTTCACCACTACCTACAGCCTCTGTTCCTCAGCCATCATCTCCACCCTTTAAGCTGGAGCCAGTAGACCCTTCCACTGCCATGGTACTCTTTGCCCCACCATCTGATCTCACTTTTCCTCAGCCCCCTTCTAATGTTGACAAAATGGGGGAGAAGGATCTGTGATGGTTTCTGAGCTAATATAGTCTGATAAGGGGTGTATTGGGTAGTTTTTTCTGTATTTGGGTAGGATTACTGTTGTTTTCATTCTACTTTTGATGACATGGTTGTATATGGGGTTTTTATGGGTAGGTGTTGATTCAAGTTTACTATCATACTTTTCAAGTTCACTAATGGTTATTCTCAAGATTGTTAAGTTTTATGTTCAGTTCTAATGATTTATGTGATATGATGACTTATCTTGGTGTTTAAGTGTCCATTGGAAGTATTGCAGGAAACATATGAGGTTAAGTGCAAAAATCTGAAAATGAATCTAAATCTTTATGAGATATGCATTTGAAAATGTTGATAATGTGTTTCACAATTTTCACTCTAATGATTTTTCTTAAAACTCATCACAAAGGTTTTGTCATCATCAAAAAGGGGGAGAATGTTAGATTCCAAGTTTTGATGATAACTAAAGGTAATTGTGTGCAAAGTATGTTTTTACAAGTCTAGAGAATGATTGCAAAGTTACTAAATGCATATGGCAAATTTTAGAGATGTCTGCTGTCAGTTTTTGCTGATGCACTCGAGCAACAAAGTTAACACTCGAGCATAAACCACTTTTGCACTCGAGCACATACAAGTTTTAGACAAGAAGTGTTTGACAGAGATCAATTGCTGTTAATTTTACTGATGCACTCGAGCACTATAACCAATACTCGAGCATGAAGATGTTTTGCACTCGAGCATATGAAAGTGTTTGACAGAGAGCAAGTCAGAACAAGATATCAACACTTTACTTGAGCACAAGTTCTGTACTCGAGTGATGGTAATGTCTGCACCCAAGTCCTAGCGAGTGAGGGACTACGAGTGTTTGGCGAGAGTCATGTAGAACAGAGAAGCACAAGCATGCCCAAGTGAGAGTTCATGTGCTCGAGTGATACATCAGCACTCGCGAGTGAGAAATCTAACTCTCTCAATTCTAATGCAAGTGCTAAAGACAAAGAGTATATTATTGAAGAATATTCTTCTCACTCGAGTAAGAGTATGCTTGCTAGAGTGAGGGCCCACATCACCTGCGAGTGTAAAATCACACTCTTGATAAAAAAGGGTGCGAGTGTTGTCGAGAGATGTGGCTCATAGTGTAAAATAAAGTAGCACTTGAGTGAGGGAACCAGTGCTCAAGTGAGGACCCACATCACTCGCAAGTGTGAACATGCACTCTCTCAAAATCCGTGGAAGTGCAAGTGTAAAACTGAAGCAAAAGGAGAAAATATAGTATTTCACTCGAGTGAGACATCACAGTGCTCGAGTGATAGTCTGCCAGAAGCCAAAATGCACCAGTCTTACAGCGTTCAATCCGAATATGGTTTAATGTTATTTATTCATTTTATTTTCACTTATTATTATTATATAACATCATTTAACATGTATTATGAGTGTGATAGAGGAGTTTGAACATTTGAATCAAAAAGACACAGAGGAAGTCAAACAACGACGGACAACATCATTACGACCATCCAAGCACGTACCTACCGCATTCAAAGATTTCAAACGTACGCATGCCGTTCCACAGTAACATGCCCCGCTCCACAATGATCATTATTCAAACGAGCAAAAACAAATTTCTATAAATACAGAGTTCCAGAGACCATAAAAAACAATGAAGGGCAAGAATCCACACAAGCAAATTCACTAGTCTCTGTTTTTTTACATTTTCTCTGTATTCATATCGTTCTTCAGTGTTTATCATATTTGCTCTATAAGAGAGTCTTTATACACTTCAAATTCTATTTGATCTCAAGGTACTGGGACCTTGAGAGGGGAGATTTCCTTACAAGAGAAGCAGTGATAGAATTCCTAGTAGGACTTTTTGCTCATAAGACTTACAAGATACAAGCAGAAGAGAACGTTGCTGCTTGTAAGACTTACAGTGGTGTAAGCAGGAAAGATCGTTGCTGCTCATAAGACTTGTATACTTAAGCAAGTGAGAAAGGTTATAGGTTTGTTTTTCTACACAAAAGAGTTGTTGTAAGGGGGAGAGAAATTTCTAGTATTTTTACTAGTAGTCCTTTCAAGGACAGTTATTGTCTTGCGGCGTTCTGAGAGCCCACTGAATCTTGGAAGAATAGTGAAAGTCTCAGTAGGTCTTAATCTCTGAGGACTGGACGTAGGCCTAGTCTTTGGCCGAACCAGTATAATTCTCTGTGTGCTTATCTTCTCAACTCTACTCTATCTACAGCTATTACTATATCACCATATCAACCGAAAAATTTATCACTTCACCTAATTCACCCCCCTCTTGGGTGAAGCTTGCCTCTTTTAAGGGTCTACCTGCTATATTCTAGGACGATCCTTTGTCTTTTTCATTCTACAATTTATTCACTATGTCAGTTCCACCGATAATGTATATACATAGTTCACAAGTCTTATATATATTCAGAACATAAAGCACATATGTGTATACACAATAAATCAATAAGGTTCATATTCTACCACTATAGCCAATACTAAAGGAGCTATCCTAGCAACTCTACCCATGCCATAAACTAAAACTCTGATACCAAAAATGTAACCCCCTGACTTAATTAGCGTAATTATGATTTGATAATGCATAGTAAAATGGAATAGAGACCATCGGATGATTCAAAACTCATTTAAAACTCCCTCCTCGAGGTAGGAACTTCACAAAATTTCCAAAGCTTCATCTCTATCCTGGTCTCAGATTCAAATATCGAATATAATTACCTGTGCAGTTATATCAATTTAAACATATCAGAGTGTATAACTTAATTCCTGGCAACCCCCAGGTTTCATCTATATATATCTATACGATTCCAGTTCCCAATTAGGGGATTACATCACCATGTGTTCAAAAACTATTTACAACTCAAAAATGTCATACAGTAATCCCTATCCAAAATGAATAACCAACATGGCCCAAACCAAATGTCCTTATAGGGTTCTAACTACTCCGGGTTGTTCGCTTCTCCTTAGAGCCACTTGCCCTGTCTAAAAGGTTAGTCAATGGAAAGAATGAGATTCAAAAGAATCCCAGTAGTAACAATTCACTCACACAACACGTAATCACATAGCATGTAATCAAATCATCATACAGCAGTAGCAGCACAAATCACACTCCACCCTCATCCCCTTTTACTGCCGGGAAGGCACACCATCCTAACCCGAACCGTTGTTAGCGACTCAGGGACTGTTGGTGTGGCAATGCATACAAATTGCCTTACAGCTCACATATAGCCTTTCGGCTCACAATATAGACTTTTGGCTCACATAATCACAAATATCACACCCCATCCTCATCCCCTTTTACCGTCGGGAAGGTACACATCCCTTACCCGAACAGTTGTAACGACTCACTGACTATTGGTATAGCGGTGCTTACATATTTCCACAATCATTGCAGCATTCGAATCCAGCACAAATCAATGATATAACACACATACAATGCATCACATGTGGTATAAGAGAAAGAGTCACTACCTTGTTCCTTCCTAACGTTCTCTGGCACAGTAGGCTCATGAGGACGGTAGATGTGAAATCCTATAAAACAAATTAGGGACAATAGATCAATCTCTTTTCCAAGTTCTTAATTCCATAATACTTTAAGTTGGTATTCATATAAACTCTTTAGGTGGCTATTAAATGCCTAAACATATGCCTAAAGGGTTGGGAAAGGCTATACCAAAAACCACCTTTCAAAAGTGCAAAATACTGATTTTTGGTGGTTGGCTGCAGCCCATAAATATATTGGCCATGGACAAAAAGAGGTCAGAAACATTTGGGCCGCGGCCCACCATCTTTTGGTATCGGCCAAGAAAATTCTGTTTCTTGGTTGAACTTCCAAAAATCATAACTAATTCAAGAAAAATTGAAATGAGGTGATTCTAAAGCTAAATCAAAGATATTTAAGTCCTCTTTCTAGGAAAAATATTCGCCATTACTGGAAATCACCACAAAAGTGCAGAATTGCACAAAACTCACCACTGCCCCACAACAGAGTTCAGTTTCCATCCCAAACTTTGGAAATCCATAACTGACAGTGCACAAAACGAAATGATACAAATTATAAGTCCATTTTGAAGCTTGGGATGTAAAATTTAAAACTGAAAAGTCCCATATTTTTCTGACTTCATTTGCTTATTCAAAACTCCAACACAAACAGACTGCCCAGCATACTTTCAACGGACAGATTTTCAGTTTTTCACAATTGCTTCTAATGGTTCCCATTTTCACATTAAACATGATTCCCACACAAATTTTGCCCAAGGAATCCATTGAAGCCATCAAAACAACCAAATTCCATCCACATAGACATGTTCCACAGAAATCTTAAATGTCAACATAAAATATACACAATCCATTACAATGCAATTCCTTCCATTCCAAAATTCCAAATCAACTCTAATGGCACAAAGACACAATTTAACACCACATTCTACACAACACACTAACCAATTCAAGCATTCAAATTAGGGAAAAATTTGAAATTCTCAAAACCAAACCAATGATCACAACAATTATACCAAAAAGGTATCAAATACTCACTTCAACTTCTTTCCAAAGCTCTTGCTTTGATTCTCCTACTTTCAAATCCCCACAAGTTCTCAAACTCCACTAATCAAAAATATGAAACCATAGGAATAAAGCTCTCAACCCCTTGAACAATATTAATAAAGGTGAGTTGAGCATTTAGGGACAAAACCTTACCTAAAACTCAAGCTTTTTTTTCTCTTTCTTGCTTGATCTTGGCGACAATGGAGGAGAGGAGAGAGGTGAGAAGATGATGGAGAAATCAGATTTTTGGGGTGCAATAAGGCCCTTGGCCGACTTGAAATGGAGGAGGGAAGAGAGAGTTGCAATTGTTGACTATTTGACCTCAATCCATGGTTCTTGTATTGACATGTGTCAACACCTTGTTCCTCCTTCTAAGCACTCACATAAGCACATGCACACACAGTCCCACTCCTTTGCTTATTCAATCTTAGCCATTGATATCAATTACCAATGAGTTTCTTCTTCAGTAACTGTCCTGAGAAATTTACCATTTTGCCCCTGATTGTCATAACATATACGATACCCTCATCAAGCACATTTTACATCACAATTCACATCATATCCTTCAAAATGCTTAATTAACATTAATCACATCACTTTGAAGTTATTATCCCTTAATTACAATTTAGGATATTACAATTAGAACAAGAAAGATGGTGGGAGAGAATAGATTGCCAGAAAACTCAATGCTAGGTGTTGAGACTAAAGCAAGGTAGGCAGCACTATTTATAGAGGTTGAGGGAGACCACTAATTGAAGTTACTTGGGCTCTTGCTTGCCCTCTAAGTAAGAATAAGAAAATTAATGGTTGATTAATTTCATAATATACAATAACTTTTTTCTCAAATAACAAGTTTATAATTAATGTTAGTTTGTTTTTTATTTGATCAGGCTACTTATTTTCTAATCAAGTAGTCTAGCCCATCAAGGGCAGACCTAGACCTAAAGTCCAACAAGTCACAATTGGAAGTTACTAATACTTATCAAGTCTCTCATAAAAATAACTTCCATCCTCAAAGAATTAGATGAGTCAATTTGAGTTAAACACATGAGTCATGCAATCATGAAATGTCTATAAAAGCCAATTCAAGTCATATACTCTAGTCGTATACCCTTCTATAAGAAATCACCATATTAGAAAATATAATTAATTTAAAGTGATATCATACTTGTTCGAACCCTTTGAAACCTCATTATAATTATTTATTAACTTATTACTTTTAAGGAAAAAGTGTATTTAGCAAAAGAAGTTTGTCTAATGACTGGTTCACCTACTTGTACTACTTTTTGTCAGAAGCATTAAATGTACTCAGAATGTTCAAATGAAGACTCCAATGAGAGGATTAATAGTATAACGACTAAATCAATATGTCTATTGCAAAAATCAAGTTCAACCAATGATGCACCTTATCATAAATCACTCAAATTAGTTCCAAATTCAACTACAGTACAACAATACAACTTAGGTCATATTCTGTAATATCCTGAATTTTAGGCCTAGAGGCTTGAGAATAAGCCTGAGTCAAGCAGGCTACCAGGCCTGGATTTGGAAAGAATCTTAAAAATATCCAAGAGCCATAATGACTTTGAGACAAATTTGGAATTAAGTATGGGATTACTTCTAATTAGTTAAAGGAAATTCCCAATTCTTTTTTCTAAAGTCAAATAAGATCTAAAGCCTAACTTGGATCCAAAAAGAGAGTGGATGGCATCTTGGAAAAGGAAGAAGAAAACAAACAAAAGAACTAATGGCAACCTAGTTAATGTTGCTATAATCAAGGGCAAAAGAGACATTTGCCATTTGATCTTGAGGATAGAATTGGAAACAAAAATGAAGGGCTAGGATATTGCTCTTGAAAAAGCAAGAGTAGTGATGAAGATGATAAAGCAATTAACTCTTTCCTCTTAGACAACTAATTTGGTCAAGAGACTAAAGAAGAAAGAAAGAAAGAGTGTGGTCAAAATGTCAACTCTTCCAAGAAGACTTTGGTCAACTTAGACTCTTGCACTAATAAGCTTTTAATCAACATATTTTCCTCCCCCTTTCCCTTTATATTTCATACAAGACATAAGAAGTAAGAGAGGGAGAGTTTAACTGCTATATATATCCCATCTCTTATAGTCAATAAAATTGGCCAAATAGGGAAAAGGAAGAAAGGGATTGGTCAAAAGCAAGTTCTCACCTTTTTATGCTTAGGAAATTGGTCAAGAAGTCAAAAGAGAAAGTTAATACTTGATTAGTATACATCCTCACCTTTTTAGAAGAGCAAAAAGTTGGCCAAAAAGCAAGAAGAAAGAGGGAAAGAGTGAACCCCAATTAAACCAATCCATAGTTAAATTAATTAAACCACTTTTTACAAGAGGCCACAAGTTTCTGATACATCACTTCCCTTACTCCCTTGAGCTTAAATTTTGGCCACACCTTAAGAAGAGGAGGATCAATTGATTTAGATATTTCCTCTTTCTCATTTAGCTCTCAAAGTCGGTTAGAAATAAAGGAAAAAGAGAGAAAATGAAAAGGAAAGAGAAAGAAGCAACTTGAAGACAAAGAAGTAAGGTAAGTGGCTTTGATCCATTTTTACCACATAAACCTCATTTCTAGCTCATAAGGACTTTATAAATGTTCCTCTTATCAAGATCTTCATTTTATGGTTTTAGTTTCTTGAGAAGAGGATTTTGGTGATGTCTAAAGGGTGTTGAAGTTGGAAGAAGCAAGAAAGAGCTAAGGCAAAGGAGAAAGGTGAGTATAAGCTCTTATTTGAACCAAGTATTGTGAAATTTGGTTAAGTTTTTGTGAAGATTCCATGCTTCCCTATTTTTTAAACCTTAGGGTTTTAGTGAAACTAAGGGCATAAACATGAAGTTAAAAGTGGTTTAGGCATGGTAGAATAAGGTTTAACAAGGCTTGGGAGTAAAAGTTGCAAAATATCACTTTGTTCTTCTCTTTAGGACATTTCAACTAGATCAAAGAGATAGGAGAAGAATTGAGTTTTTGATGAATTTGATGTTTCTAATAGGTTTAAAATGCAAAATTGTGTACGATTAGCTAGTTGGGAGGTAAATGGAATGTGGCATGTTTTTGAAAGGCAAATGTTCTTTAATGGCTATACAATTGTGCAGGCTAATAGTTCACACAAAGAGCTTTAAAAAGAGTCATATAATGTGTCAATTGGACATCTAGGCATAAAGTTATTAATTTTTGAAGTTAGGCATTGAAAAATGGAATGGGTTCTATGGTAGTGAGAATTGATTGATGATTCTGGAACTCTGTGTGTGTAATTGGCAGAAGGAAGTATTTTACCTTTAAAATATACTTAAAGAGGGTAACACTTTGAACCAATCTAATTGGAGATTCCTAGAAAAAGTTATGAATTTCTAATGTTGGTCAAAGAAAGTTGGTTGAATAGGGTTGACCAGTGAATTTGTAGCTTTTAAAAGGAATTGTGTGAATTGAAGACATGGCTCACTTTCATGGCTCTAAAAAGTTATGTTGTTTTGTGTTTAGGGCTATGAGGTGACAAAGAAGAGGCAATGGAAGCAACCCCAATGGTTAGAAGAAAGGGAACAAGAAGAGGACATAAAGACAAAGGTAGTTAAACTTTCCTAACTTGCATGTATTTGATATGTGTATACTTGTATATTAGTGTGTTATTTCTTTGATGAATTGTGTGTAACATACATGAATGATTGAAGCTCTATTTTTACTTATGTTATAGCCAAAGGTATAATGTTTAAAACATTGAACATACATATGTCATTATGTTGGCATAAATTTATATAAGCAAGCATGTCATACACTAAACATTATCTTGCATGCATAGTTAGCATTGTTTACTACTGAGATTTGCTCAAATCTCACTCCTCCCTCACCAACCATATAGGTATATTAAGCATAGAAGTGGAATGTACTGGAGTAGTTCAGCGAAAGATGCGATGGAAAACTAAAGAATGTTATTTATTGGTTTATTATGTATTAATTATTGTGCTTTGAGAATGAATGTATAATCATGCATATACATCTAAATAGTTAATTGCCCTAGAATGATAATGAACTAAGAATGAGTAGAGGAATAATCTAGCTAAATACATGAGCAGAGAATTGCTTTGATTGAATTAAAAGAAAAGATAAGAATTGATGAGTAATAACAAAGTTGCAAACTACTAGAATAAGCTTCCGCAAGATTTTGAAATTTTCAGAGAAAGCCATTGAACTATAGGTTCGAATCCTATCTTGTGGTTAGGAATATAAAGAGTTTTGCAAAAGAATATTGCTTAGTAGTTCAAATTCGCTACGTAAATCTCATTAGATCGATTACGAAAATAAGGTGTTACATATTTTCGATGGAGAGGAAATTTGAATTTGATCCTTAATTAATTAAGTGTGGAGACAGAAACAAAAAAGGAGTATTTTTTTTATGAATTTTATAACAAAAATTAAAATAAAAATAGAAAATAGAAAAGGTGAACAAAATAATATACAATGAATCTTCTTAAGGACAAATCAATGGCTCTCATATTTCAGCAATAAATGTGAAGTTATACATTATAACATCCTGGGTTTTATTAAAAAGGATTAGTGTAAATTAAGTTTTATTTATGAAGGATTAGTAATTATGATTGGATTTTGGGAAGTAAATATCAAGTACTCACAAGCTAGCCTGCATCAAACTGTAAGGGTTTGAATAGTATAGGCCTTTGAAACTCATACTTTTGTAGGTTGGCACCATAGTGGTAGGTTGGCGAGTCAGCTTTCTAGCTTGCAAATTTTCTCTTTTTTGTGTTTTTTTATATGAATGAAACACATATATATGAGCCATCAAATTTGCTTTCCTATCATCAACCATTCCACTTACAAAAAGTCATCAAATTTGCCAATGTTTACAAACACAAACATCAAATTATCTTCAAACAATCATGATACAATAATTTGGTTTAAAGCAACATTCAAAGCTACTAAAACACCAACATCCGAGCAAGGGAAGGAGTGGGACTTTAGGGTATTTTTAAATCTCTAATTCTTTATCTTTTTCATATTTTTAAAAACTAATAGAATGGGTTAATCCGCTGACCTGCGGGCTAGTCAACATTAATCCGTGGGTTACACAAGCCTACAATTTTGTGGGTTTACAAAATTTCAACCCTAACCTGTAGGCTGGTAGGTTGAGTTCGCAGGTTGAGTATAACCCCATCACGGTAATTATATCCGGATTATGAAATTTAAGTAAAATAGAGACCAATAAGACAAAAATCATATTTATCATCAACCATTTCCAAGAGATGGGGTGTCCAAACAAAACGTTCAAAACAGAGTTCATCTGGTCTCATATTCACTTTCGAATACAATTACCTGTGCAGTTATATCACATAATAAATATCAGAGTGCGTAACCAAAATCCCAACAACCTCGGGTTACTTGTATATATACAATGGGTTTAAAGTTTCCCAAAATTGGGGTTACATATCCAAAAAAAGTATATTTACAATCCATATATACAGTAATCCCAAAATTCAGCCAGATAACAACAGTCCCAAAATCTAAAATGTCCCTACTAGCCTTAACCACTCCTGGTTGGCCGCTTCCCTTTCAAGCCACTTTCCCTATCTGAAAATGTTAGTCATTGGAAAGAGTGAGATTCTAAAGAATCCCAGTAGTAACAAATCACTCATACAATATATAAACATAAAGCATGTAATGTCATCATGTTCAGCAACAACACTATGAGTCATGGCTCGCGCCACAACCGACAGCACTCATGTCTGTATCACAATATACTATGCCTACTTTCGCGATAATCACAATGGCAGCTTTTACTGTAAACACTATGCCAGCTTTTACTGTAATCACTATGCCAGCTTTCGCTCTAATCATAATGCCTGCTTCTGCGGTAAACACTATGCAGCAGCATGACAAGGCATAAAGCATCACAAAGCTCCACAAAGCATCTCAAGGTACAATGTATCACAAGGCACAAAGCTCCACAAGGTATCTTAATGCATCTCAAGGCAGTAACAGCAACACACAATGCATGATAGGCAAATATACAATACATTTACACAAAGTATAAGAGATAAGTCACTACATATATCTTTCCTGACGTTCTTTGGCACCGTGGGCTAATGTGTCTGACAGATATCAAATCCTATACCAATTTAGGGACAATTGAGTAATCTCTTTCCCAAATACTTATTTCCATAATACTTTAGGAATCTTTAAGTGACTATACCAATCTATTTCCTAAATCCTATACCAATCTATTTCCTAAATACTGATTAATCTCTTTCCCAAATCCTATACCAATTTAGGGACAATTGGTTATCATTTAGGACTCTTTAGGTGACTATTAGAGGCCTAAACATATGCCTAAAGGTTAGGAGAAACTACCCTGAAGACCCCTTTTTCAAAAGCAAAACACATATTTTTGGCTAACTCACTCGAGTGAAGATGACCTCACTTGAGTGATGAAAGACTCGTACTCGAGTGAGACTAGCTCTCACTCGCGAGTGTTTAATAGTGAGCAACCATCATGGCCAGAAATTGCTCACAACACTCGAGCATAGGGGTTTTGCACTCGGGTGATAACACCAAAATCACTCGAGTCCACGAAAGTGCAACATAAGAAGTGACAACTCGAGAGCACATACAACAACAGAGGGACAAGCTCACTCGAGCATACCCCCTAGCACTCGGGTGAGAAGGTTTCACTTGTGAGTGTCAGAACACACTCTTGAACATCAACCAGCTAGTGACAACCCGAGAGTAACCCTAACTAAGAACTCATACCATCACTAGAGTGATCGCCAACATCACTGGCAGTGAAGGAAGTGTACTCGAGCCCCCTCATGAAAACCCAGGAAAAACACAAAGAGAAAAGGGAAAATACACGGAAACACTTCGGTGAGTTCCTCCCTTACTTGAGTGAGGCTATCAGATTACCAAATCACAGCAATTGACAGAATTTCCTAGATTGGTCAAAATTGCTCTTAATGGTTCTTATACTCCACACAAAGTTCATACCTACTCAAAATTGCCTAAGGAACACATTGGTAACCTCTAAAACGCTCAAATAGCTTTTTAAACATAATCTATGCCCTTGGGTCTCTATGACACACAATACCTAATTCCAATCAATACACTTCTAAACTTCAAAACCATAACCAACATTCAACTAACTTCACAATGAACTAATTTCAGCATTAATCACTATGAAATTCATACATCCAAAAATGGACATAAACCAGGGCAATTTCCATATTTCTCAAAATTATTCAAAAATCATAACATATATATCAAAAAGTACCAAATGCTTACCTATTCACTTTGCCAAAGTCAGAATCTTGATTCCCCAACTTTCAAATTACTCAAACACTCAATCTACTACCTTTCCAAATTCTAAAAACACCAAAATGGAGCTCTCAATAAGGTACACAACAATAGAGATCTACTAAAACATCAAAATCTCACCTTTCTTCTTCCTTTTCTTCTTGGTCGCTGGAAATAATGGAGAAAGAGAGAGATAATGAGAGATGGAGAAAGATGATGATGTGTTTCCTTTCCCATTACTAACACAAACAGCATAAGAGAGAAAAGAGAAGAGAAAAAGTAAGTTTTTGTCTTTTGTACCATATCCATTGGTCCACACTAAGCCACTTGTCAACATCTTCTCACTTCCACATGAGCTCACATAGATATAAAGCATAGGATTCTGACCCATGGTCAATAAATCTCAACCATTGATCTTTAATCTCCAAATACACTTATATCAAATTTATATCACATTTCTACAAAAGTGTTTAATTACACTAATTACAATCAATATCAGAGTCATTAGCCCTTAATCCCAAATTGGGTCATTATATTGAGCCCATATTACTAACTCTAGTTGGAGGTTATAAGTGAGGAGTTGTGAAATTTTGGAGCTACTTGATTTGGCAAGCAGTCTACTAGCTGAGGTGAGTACTTTATTGTGAAAGGTTAGAGTCTCTATGTCATTCACTTAGGTGAGCGAGTTACTCGCTTAGGTGGATGCCTTATAAAGTTGGTTGTGGAGTCTCCGTGCTACTTACCCTAACAAATAAGATGTCATGTGAGGTGAGTGTCTCTTATGTGTTTCAAACCTCTATGTCACTCATTTCAGTGAGTAAGTGTAATACCTTACTTCTAAGACTCAGTCCCATGTTTCCATCACATTAGGAAAGCTATTCAAGCTTAAATGAGAATTAAAAATATCAAAACGTGAACCATTTAAAGTTTTTTCTTTTCTTGCTATACATTGCACAAATTCTTAAAACTTTCAGCCAGCTTTGAAAATTCAAAACTAATTTTAGAAACATGGTTTTGACATGGTTCAAGTCTCATCTTAAAGCTTAAAGAGGCTTTTACTAGGAAAAAATATGAAACTATACTTGTACTTACTCAATCAATACAAATCCTAAAAGTCCAATCTTATAAGTTGCAACCCCCTTGAACTCTTAACTTTCAATTTTGTTCTCAAACCTTTAATCTTTGGTTTTGTAGCTTCATTTTATGTTTTCTCTCCTTAGCCTATCTTATCATTTTAAGACCTCATTCCTAATGAAATTTGGGTAGCATTTCCCCTTAGAAAATGGGCCCTTTATTATTCCAAAAACTACTCAAACAAAACACAATGCAAGATCTAGCTTAAGAGCCTTGTCTCTATTTCTTATATTTCTCTTATTCCTCTAAAAAAGGATGAGGGATGAAGATGATGATGATGATGAGAGGAACAAAGTTTATGAAGGCTCTTTGGTGATCTAAGTTAGTTTGGGAGGAGATCTAAAGCTTAAAGCACTAAGGGCCTACTTAAGCTTCTATAGAATTTAAGAAGATTTCCTTCTTCTCTCTTGCCCTAACAACTTTTCTCCTTCTTTCTTTGGTTAGGATAGAATGAAATTGTGAAGGGAAGAAGAGAAAATGGAGCTATTTATAATGGTCTTGGGGTGGTATGAGCCAATAGATCAATCTCCTTGTTTGAGGTTTATTGCGACACTTGTCATGCCATCGTCTCGTCCTTCTCCCCCCTTTTTCTTGTCTTATACTCCTAAGAGAGGTTGAGTAAAGGAGTTGACTTGTCTTTTCATGCCCATGCTTAAGAAGACTCGTGCATTAATGAGGTAAGGTGGATTATGATATTATTCATTCATGTTTTTTATCTTACAAGCTTTTACCACTACTAGAAAAAGAGCTTTAAGACTACCTGAAATTGGCTTGTTAGACTGGGTTTAGATCTAGTCTTGTATCGACTGGTTTAGAAAGTTTATCCTTATTAATACTGGATTTACAGTCGATCTTAAAAGTTACCTTTTTAGATCAATTATTTAAATGACCGGTGTTAAAAAGTTTCAATTTAAAATAAAAATGCCCACTCTTTAGACTAGGTAATTTCATACCCGATCTAAAAATGAGCGTTTTTTCAAAAAATAATGTAAGTTTTATTTTATTTCACAAAAGTGCTATTGGATATTATTATATCTAAAAGCTGTATTATTCAATATAAATTCTACAGACAGCTTTAAAATTACAAATGCAATCGATATAAAAAATAATTATAACTAATAACTAGGAATCTAAGCCCTATATTATGAGATAATTATTGAATCTGAATTCCAGCATTTTTTTTGAAGGGTTACTTTTATTGTTTGCAATTTTCCCACCTCAAAAGGAGTTAGATGATTTTTGAGTGTTGGATTTAATGGATTCAATTTTAGGCCCGATAACTGCATGCTATTGACGCATGATTTATATTGCGAGCATCCCTAAAGTTGAATGCAACTACCAATGTATTGGGTGCTAGATTACCATACTTATGTGTTTTTACTCTTTGGACCTTAAATATGAAACATGGCTCCACCCTAACCTAGTATTGGGTGATAAAGGAGAAGATTCTTATTTAATGAAGTTGGGTATAACAAAGTTAATATACAAGTATGAGAACTATATTTTTCATGTGTGAATATGATCTCATGGGAAGGTCTTTGTTGAGAAGGAAACCAAACTAAAGCCAATAATAAGGAAGTAACCGACTAGGTAGAAGCACTAGTGATGAGGTGAGGAATAATAACTCTAAATTAGAGGATTAAAAACATTAGCTGGATTATTAGCACTTGAAAGGATAAATTTGTTGGACTTGGTGGTGATCCAAATCAATGAATTTTTCCTTGCAAGCATTAATCACCCACCCTAAATTGTTAACTCCAACTAGTTGGTTAGCTTCTTATTATTGCCTTCACTTTGATTTCTATCTCAACCAAGACCTTATCACACGAACATATTAAACCATACAAAATAGAATTTTCAGGTTTGTATATCAGCCAACTTAGGCATAGCTTCATTAAATAAGATACTCCACCTTTTATAGCCTAAATTGAGGTAGACCAAAGCCATAATCTATCTGAAATCTCAAAAGAGCCAAAATGCCTAAGGTTAGTAAACTTATCACCCAATCCATGGGTTGCTACGATCAACTATAAGGATGGCCTGCGATACAAGCCGGTCATCAACAGCACCCACACATTGGGGTTAAAATTACAATGACACTCCCACCCAACACTCAATAATGAACTATGACCTTTCAAGGAGGGGGCATCCAAACAAAAAAAATACTTGAAAAGAACAAAGTGTTAGTGCAAGCTTTTCACCCAAGAGGGGGGTGAATTGGGTGATAATAAAAAAAATAATAAGACAAATAAAACTGAAAACCAATAAGAAGAAGATTAAAGAGTTAGGAAAATTTCACCGAGGTATACGCCAGGAGTTATACTGGTTCGGTCTAATCCACAATGACCTACGTCCAGCCCACAGATAGAATCTGTGCCTTCACTATACTTTCCAAGATTCAATAGGTTCTTGGCACCTCGTACACAGCGATCTATTCCTCACTTTGAATACTCACTCCCCCTTACACCACATAAATTGATGCCCAACTTAAGGTCCCACAACCTTAAGATATCTCTCAAAACAAGTGTATTAAATCAATGAATGTTCTCTCTTAAAAGAGTTGGTAATGTAAACACTGAAGCGTATTAAAACAAAAGAGTAAGAGCTCAGAAAATGAATATTTGTCAGTTCGGTAGTTTAGCGTCTTTTCTCCTGCTTTGAATGCCGTTGCTATTTGTAGTTGGAGAGATTTCAATGACCGTTGGAGGCATTCTGTTTGTCCGTTACTCACTTAGCATTTATTGGAACATTCTTTATGTTATTTGATATAGCCGTTGAGGTGAAGAGAATGTGTTGGTAGAGACTCAGAGTGCATTTAATGTTTCTGACACAGTATATCTACTTTTCTTGGAATCCAGAAATCTAAAGTATCAATCTCCTGTAACTTGCTTTGAGAATATTAATCATGAAATAAAAATATAATAAGCAAGATTAATGAAAGTTCTCAATGAATCAGAGAAATTTAGATTTAGATATGATACTTTGTTTTTCATGAAGAACAAGTATTCGGATACTATTATGATTATCAGGATAGTTCAAGTCCTTTCAGATAACTTACTATTCGAATACCTTTTTCTCTATTCGGATAATATTTGAAATTTTACACTGAGACTATTCGAATAGTTAAGATGCCTATTCGAATAATGATCTCTTAAACTCAAAAAAGATTATCCTGATACATGAGTTACTATTCGAATACTTTCTTCCGGTTTGACTAAAAAATGTTTTCTTTCAGCTTTCAATATTATTCGAATAGTCTTCTTACTATTCGAATAATTTCTCATCTCAATCTCATAGGCTTGATGTTGGCTTTGAACTACTATTTGAATATTAATATCACTATTCGAATAGTAGATATACTATTCTAATAACATATGCATTATCATGATAATCTTTCAACTATTCGGATAACATGCATTATCATGATAATCTTCCAACTATTCGGATAACATATGCATTATCATGATAATCTTCCAACTATTCGGATAACATATGCATTATCATGATAATCTTCCAACTATTCGGATAACATATGCATTATCATGATAATCTTTCAACTATTCAGATAACATATGCATTATCATGATAATCTTTCAACTATTCGGATAACATATGCATTATCATGATAATTATTTGACTATTCGAATAGTCTGAGACTTATCAGAATAATAACTAATTGAAACTGAGTTCCAGTATTTGAATAGTAGGTATACTATTTGAATACTTTCTTAGTGAAAATCTTGTGAATAAGAATGCAGAGACAAATCAAACTAGACTTAGGTTTGTTATCATCAAAACTCTGAATCTAACACAAAGGCATGGCAAACAAGATTAAATTAACATACATGTATGCAAACTTTTCTCTATGGAATTCATGATTATTGGATTTGTAAAACTTGCCATAATGAGAATAATACCATGACATTGCATCATTGTCATTATCACAAGTTCCACAATCTCAACTATAGCGAATTCCATAGATAAAATCGTATACAATAACTAAAACAACCAAAAGAATATTGAGGAAGCAGTAAAAAATCTAATCATTCATGTATCATAAACTTTCACACTTAAGTGAACAACCAAAAAAATATTGAGGAAGCAGAAAAAGATCTAATCTTCATGTATCATAAACTTTCACACTTAAGTGAACATATACACAAGAAGGTAAAAAGCATAAAAGGAATATCATATTTATACATATGGAAGGAAATCTTTTGACTTGTATGCCTATTTAGGCTCTTTGCCATATATGCACACGTTGTATGTTTAGTTCCATTGTAGTTTGAACCTTGTGATATATATGGTGGTCAGAGGACATAAGGCATGTATACATGGCAAAGTGGATAAAAGGCGTAACAATGAAAATGTGTAAGCATCAATGTTTCTACAATAACTACAAAGAATATACGTCCAGCAGAAAAAATGTAAACTTTCATGTATCACACAAAGAATGTACAAGAAACCAACAAGCACAAAAGAAATATCATATTTTTACCTATGGAAGAAATATTTTTTTCATTTTCTAAGTCCTATAGGAAAGGCTTACATGTATCTACAACCTTCAACTATGTTTGTCAGATCCCCTGTTTTCAATTACATGGAGTTACATATTAGATAAGATTATTTGATGCTATTCATATGTGTACAAAAACATAAGTGATGGCTACAAAAAATATTCAACTTGGTGCTCTTCACATGTTTTTTCAGTGCTCTTCATACTCATTTCTATAATTAAAAAAAATTCTATCAAACAAATTAAATACAAATCCATCATAAACAAATAAATATAAATCCATTGTATATAATATTTATACCTTGGCGCTCTTCACATGTCTTTTTGGTGCTTTTCATATGCCTTTGTGCTATGTATGCAAATGCAACGCATCTCATGAGCATGTATACTACATAATAGAATTACTGCATATGTAATGTATTACATATGTTCACAAATTGCATTGCATTTAGAGCAAGTAGCAAATGAAATAATACTAGCCTCTTCATAATCTCTTCACACTCATGAATATATGGTCTATTTCTAACTCATATAGCGTTTATGCTATGTATCATGGTATTGACTGGCTAGAATTATCACTACTTGCTTCAAATTCAATGTATAGACCATATATTCACATTCTACATTAAAATTAAATCAAGCATGAATATACTAGCCTACCCACACCACCATATATATCACATATCAGATACTCTTAAGACATAAATATATGGCCTTGTGTAGATTTCCATCGTAGGTTGCACTTATAATATATGTGGTGGGTGTTAGTAGGACTGAAGTAATCACAACCAATTGATTAGGGCATATGCCTGCATCAACACCACCACATTTATCACAAGTAGTCAACCTGCCATTGAAAATTGCAAATATTTTTCACTACCAACAATAGAGAATGTCAATTTAGCAGAACACTTTGATTTATGTGGATATAAGAAAAAACTGAACTTTCAATTAGGGTTTCAACAAAGAGGGAAAAGGAGTATTGAGGGTTTGTGAAAGATAGTGAAAGACAATAAAAGACAACGATTAAAACCTAGAGAATACTAACAAAACATAAGAGCAAAACATCTATTGAGAGTTGGTAAAAAGTAATGATTTTTCTGAACCTGATCGAGAGCAAAAAGGTGAAGATAGAGAGGGAAAGCCTAATAGAAAGGAATACCAAGGCATCCCGAAGACATAGAGAGAGATATCATGGTGGATAGAGGCAATGGAGAGAGGAAGAACACACGCATGAGACTAAGAGAGGCTAGAGATGAATAGTAATAATGAAAGTGAGTATATATACTAGGGCAACCTTTTCTAGACCGATTCTTATAAAAGACCAGTCTCAATATGTAAAAAATTCTTAATTTATAACAAGACCGTATTTTAAATATATCGATCTAAAATGTAATTTTTAGAATAGAGAAATAAAATTTTAGCAAAAAGAGCTTTTGTTACACCCTTACTTATTTTGACTTGCAGTGAAGTATTAAAGCGTGGTTCGATGGGAAAAACAGGAATAACAAAAATTACTATAATATGTGCATAATTACAGAAATTCCCCATAAGGTTCGTACAAGATAATTACAATTAAGTAGCCACACAGGGCTACTAGGCTGCCTAACATGTCCCGGTGAAAAAGAGATATCTTCCTGACTTCGTTCCACCAGTGCAATCCCCTTGTATAGTTTTCTTCTCTAATTTCAGCATGCCTTCCATATTCACCGTCTAAATTGTTGGTAGGGAAGGGTGAGATTAGAGAGAATCTCAGTAGGAAACTTTACCAATATGTATGTAGGATAAGTTCTTAATATATGATATGCTTGCATTATATAAACTCATGCTAACACAATGACATATCTGCGTGCTCAATGTTTCAAACAACATACTTATGACCATAGCATAATTAGAAATAGAGCTTCAATCATTCATATATATTTCACATAATCAAACAAAGCAATAACATGCATCAATACACCAGCACAAATATCAAATACACACAGGAGAGGTGAGTTCCCTACCTTAACCCTTTTTCTCCGTGAAATGTATGCCTTGATTTGAGTGTTAACCCCTCGGGCTCTCTACTTTGTCCTAAAATGTCAAATGTACAAGAATTAGGTTAAAACCCATTCATGTACTATTTTAGGCACTTCTATAATGTTTATATTGGTTATACAAGCTTATTGTGTAAATTACCAAAATGCGCCTAGGACCTGACCCGACCCCGCCGTATCCGGTCCATCCTCGCTGTATCCAGTTCGACCGTACTTTTTCTGAAATTTTGACGTGACTCTTCTGACATATTTTTGCCCAAGCAATCCATTTTTGGACTTATAATTTAAAATTCACTGCCAAAAGACCAGAATACCCTTGGCAGCCTCTATTTCAGGGTTTCAGAGGTATTTTTGTAATTATGCTTTTTCAGGATTTTCTTAAAAAGTGATCAATTGTAAACCTACCTAAGTTTTCCTCCTGAACATAATGTAATCATCAAATTATCAGAAATCCAGCCCTAACCCACTAAATTAGACCTAAACAAAACCCAGGATTCTCCGAAAAAATTTGGGGTTTTCCAATTTTGGCCTCGCAACTTGCTTTTTTAAACTTTTAACCACTTTATTAACTATTTAATTACAGTAAAGCCACCATTTGGACTCAGTTTAGGTAGCATAATTTTTTGAACACAACTTTTCCTAAATTCATAATCAGAGCAAATTCAGTAACAATTCGCCGATTAAATTGCTCACAGCAACTAGTACAATTAATATTTGAAGTTTAAGAAGTTACCTCTTCTTCTGTCTAGCTTTTCCTCTTATGGATGAACCCTAACATCCTTTAACAATGAAATTTTGCTTCAAACAATCCTAAATAACATAGAAGAGAAGCTTAGGAGGAGGATTATACACTTTAGGTACGAATTCACCGAAGAAATCGACCTACCTTGTGAGATTTTACTCCATTTCTCTCTAAAATCCACTCAATCTTTCTCTCTCTTCTTTTTTAGCTAGGACAACGGTTTGGAGAGGAAGGGCTTATGGAAAGTGAGTTAATAATATCATATTATCCTTTAATTATCTAATTCCTTATTTTCTGATTTATGAGAAATTCTGGCAGATTTTCTACCTAAACTTTAGAAAATCATAACTAAATTTATAGACATTATATTAGAGTAATTCCAAAGGATATAAAACCCTTATTAAGTGTAGGTTCAAGGGAAAATATAGCCTTTTGAATGTTGTTCTAGAAAATCAATAATTTTTTTGGGCTATATTCAAAAATTCATAACTTTTTTTTATAAAGCTTTAAATGATTCATATGACCCATCAAATTAAAGCTTAGGATGTCTACTTTCTCTTTGGAAAATTTCATAAATCTTTGTCATGATTTGGTCATCCAAAACCACATAACAAACTCACCGCCTCTCTGGCGATTTCACTAGAAGCATTGTTCACCTTTTAATTTCCAATATTTATTTGACTAAGATATTCCAAATATATATTTCTCCATTATTTTCCTTAATTAATTGAATTTAACTTCAACTAATTGAAAAATAATTTGTTTTGTGCTAAATTGGCAAAATTATGATTTTGCCATTGCCTTTTCAATTTAATTTCTTTTCTCCTTTTCATTTGGTCAATTTCCATTTATTACTGGACCAAAATTATCCTCTATTATTTCTCCAATTTTGGGCCTTAATATTGGACTTTTTAAATTATTCAAATTTATTCCATAATTATTCTAGCCCAATTCTCATGAAAATGAAAATTTAGAAAATGCTTAAATTCCAAATTCATGAATAATCACCATTTTATTGCATTTCTCAAATAATTACAATATATTTGGTTAATAAATTTGGGGTGTTACAGTTCTCCCCCACTTAAATAAATTTGATCCCCAAAATTTGCTACTCCTGTGCAGCCATAAATTCTGGGTAACATTTCCTCATATCCTCTTCTATTTCCCATATATGTGTATGAAATGCCTATTGGCCTCCATATATTCAACCTGCTACTATTCACATATGTTACTTGTTTGTTATACATAGGCCACACAGTCTATTACTACATAAAATGTTTGTCTGGTCTTACGCCCAGGGACATTGCTCCATGTAAACATACATATCGGGTCTTATCGCCTTTGTGCTCTGTTTTGCACTCATGGCTACCAAACCCATTACTGTACTAATTGTCCATAAGGACACTTAGTTCATTATTCTAGGCCTTGTTGCCTTGTCGGGACACTACCTGGTGTATTTAGTCTTGTGGCTTATGTCATTCTACTCTCACAACACTGATTATCCCTATCTTATTGCCCTATACAAACATGTACACTGGGACATACTGCCAATATATATGTCTGTACATGTGACTATCAGTATTTATTCCTGCCTGTTCAAGATCAAATGACTATTTGACCCTTACTGGCTGTACTGTGTGCCCTATTCACTAGCTATCTGATGTGTACCTTTACTTGTCATACTGTGTACACCATTCATTGTATGCACTATATCACAAGTAGGTAATCATTCTGTGAGGCTACAGTTGTTGAGATGCTCATGCTTCTACTCAACCCTGTTGCATCAGAACACATCCTAATCCATGCCTACTTGCATTTGTGTATACCATAAAGGTCAACTGTGGATCCGATATTGTTAACACTAGTGCTGTTGAGAGGTATTTGCCACCATTTTGCCCTACTATACTATGTCTCATCCCAATCTCTATTTACATATGTCACTACAGACTATATAGGTTGTATGACTTTTGACCATATAGATCTTGTTACAATACACCACACAGGGTGTAATACTATTAGCCCCACTGTCTCAGCAGCATGTTTTATGCACCACCTTTCACCCTCAGGGTTACTTGTGATTCTCACCGATACAACCAGGACCCAACACCAACCAGTGACTTGGCCATATCAGGGTGCATCCTGATTAGAGGGTTGATTAACATGCTCTGGTGGAGCTACCTTACCACTAATCCTATATGGGTCTAATCACTATATGTCATACAGGCTGGGTTACTATAGACCACACAGATCTAATCAAGATAGGTGGGGGCTGTATTGTTTGCCCATACCTGTTTTACTACCTTAGTTGGATCCTACTTTCCTCCGTAGTAACCCATAACCATTTATAGAAAATGTAATAAATAAATATGCCATAAACCATATAAGTAACATAATTATAACACCATAAATCTGACTGTCTGGCTGTATACATTATTCAAGATCATATGACTGTATTACTTGTGCCCTTACTGGATGCATACATTATTCAGAATCATATGATTGTATAACCCCTACTTGTGCCCTCACTAGCTACATGCATTATTCTGGATTTAATGACTATATGACCCTTACTTATGCCATATTCTGGCTACATGTATTATTCAGGATCATATAACTATATAACCCCTACTTGTGCCCTATTCTTGCATAGACATCTGCCTACCAAGAAATGTTTCTCTGTCCTGACGTAGATGACTACCTACCTAAAAATGTTTCTTTGTCGTAGTTGGGTTCTACACCATAACCAGGCTGTGTGTCTACAACTCCTATCACAAAATATGGCATATACGACATATTGATAATCACATAGTGTTTGAAAGAGAAAGTCATTACATTGGCCTGTCATATATGACATTGGATTTCTAACCTTCCCATAGTATGTGTTCTGCTGCACCTCATATAGCTCATCACTAATATTATGTATCACTATTTTTTCTATTAGCATGCCTAATATTTGCTACATTTGGTCAAGTCTAGCTTCTTGACCCTGCCTAATATTTGTACCTCTTAGCCTTACCATCTTTGTGTTTCCCTATATGAAACAAGAAAGAGGTAAATTCCATAAAAAACAAGAGCATATATGTCATTCCATAATATGTTGGGTACACGGTACCCCAAAACAACATATCATAGATGTTTACAATAATCAGGGAAAGCTTGTAACAACATACAGCTTCTGAACTACTGTACAACATGTGCTTGTCTTTTTTCATAACATGACATAACATGTGCAACAACTTCCCAGGGGGTCAACCATCATGGCATTTCCTTGGGTTGAGCACGCTTAACCTTCATATACCTATGCCAAAACACTACTACCAACTTCAATTACTTCTGATCACTTGTACCCTATGACTACCCTTCTCTCGAGAGTCATGCCAGCTGTCTTTGGCTAACTAAATACTGTGTATGGATTTCATATCAGTGTCAATACATGTACCTGAATATGTACCCTGATGTCTACAAAGTTGTTGATTTGACTCAACTCTACAATCTCATTCTTCTTCCAGGCCAAAACACTATATCCAAAAAGAAGTACAGTGTTGTGTGGATCCCTATATCATCCAGAATCCCTAAATTAACTTATCCTTGACTACCCACCACTAGGGTCATTTTATCCATGTATACTATATACTGGGCTACTGAAGTGTTGTACTCACGGATATCCCCTAGGTCTATGCTCTAGACATCCTTTTATAATCCTCGATCCGGTGGTAAACCATGCATCACGTATGCCACTCTAACTCTAATATTGGTAATGAAACCTGGATCTATATCTATCTTGTCTGTTTATGGCTTATCTGCCTGACACTTAACTACCTGTAATTATGGCTAGACATTTATCAACCTACTGGTGATTCATTTCCTGGATGAGGCTAATGCTCAAGCATTACTTAAATTGACTTCTTTGGCATCTATGTCATCCTTGTACCATTCTCTTTATGGTATGGTATGGTATTATGTATTGCCTTCTTGGTATTCCAATGTTTAATTAGGGATTGTCTATCCCTTTCAGGGGCTTGTGAACTAGTTGAAGTAATTCACTTTATTCTTCCTATCACTGTATAATCAAGCATATCAATATATTATTATGTTGCTTGAACTACTGCCTTTACTCTGAGCAGACAATTCTATGGCCAAAATCCTTGCTTTGATACCAAAATGTCACACACTTACTTATTTTGACTTGCAGTGAAATATTAAAGTATGGTTCGGTGGGGAACACATGAATAACATAAATATACTAATAAATGTGCATGATTACAGAAATTACCATAACGGTTCATACATGATAATTATAATTAAGTAGCGTATAAGGCTACTAGGGTGTCTAAACCCATCTCAGTAAACAAAGACATCTTTCTGTCTTCGTTCCAGCACTGTAATCCCTAGTTTTCTTCTCTGATCTCAGTATGCCTTTCGAATTCATCTGTCTAAATTGTTGGTAGGGGAGGGTGAGATTAGAGAATCTCAGTAGGAAACTATACCAATATACATGTAGGATAAATGCTTAATGCATGACATACTTGCATTACACAAACTCAAGCTAACATAATGACATATTTACATACTCAATATTACAAACAACATACTTATGGTCATAGCATAATTGGAAACAGAGCTTCAATCATTCATATATGTTTCACATAATCAAGCAAAGCAATTACATGCATCAATACACCAGCACAAATATCAAATACACACAGGAGAGGTGAGTTCCCTACCTTAACCCTTTTTCTCCGTGAAATGTATGCCTCGATTTGAGTGCCAACCCCTCAGGCTCTCTATTTTGTTTTATAATGTCAAATGTACATGAATCAGGTTAAAACCATTCATGTACTATTTTAGGCACTTATATAGTGTTTATATTGGTTATATAAGCCTATTGTGTAAATTTACCAAAATGCCCCCGGGACCCGACCTGATCCTTAGATAAAGAGTGTTTGAATTAGAATAACTTTTGAAATTGTGTTAGTTTGATTGTAGAGCATATATAATCAATTTAACATGTTGAGAATTTAACTTGTGAATATCAACATAATTGTTTCATTGCATCAATGAGACTGTTGTGAATTTGACCTAGGTAGCTCACCATTTTCTATATGAGTAATATCTAGTATTTTTGGGAGGCTGAACGACAGGTTCCATCATCATTCCAAGAGACTCAATATGCCTAGTCCAAAAGGTTGACAATGTCATTCAACACCGCCACCAACTCCTCCAATCGTTCGGAGAAGCAATCTTACCTTGCCATGACCTCCAAAATGGTGCCCAGGAGGCAAAAGACGGCCTCAACAATTTTCTCCAACTTTGAAGGTAAAGGTAGCTACAAAGAAGAAATGCAGTAGCTGCCGCTAGAGGAAGAGAAGAGAAACACTACCTCTTTGTTCTTGCTATTAGAAGTGTGTTGCCACTAAAGAAGAAAGAGGGAACTAGAAAAGAATTTCTAAATTTGAACTTCAGAACTAAAGTCGCCTTAGTACTTATAATTGGGACTGATGGCCAGAAACTTTAGATGATACTGACGAGACATTATGATCTATATTGAAAGCTGAAATGTTACATATTTAGGCCAATCATCTTTAAAAATACAATCTAAATAATAACTATAAGACCATATGCACATCTTATCTGGTCTAAATAAAAAATGAATGTTAAAACAAAATAAACACCATTTAGATAGTCATGAGTTAAATGATGGTTCAGATTAACATATTTAGACCTTGTGCGACTACAATGGTTTGAATATAATCAAATTATATATTTAACATGTTTAATACCCTAAATAACACAATTTGCTAATAAAGTATATATATTCTATCTTTAAATTAATTTATCTAGCTAGAGATAGAAATAACAATGGA